>VZTT01062038.1:33471-45204 GCA_013400855.1 Buphagus erythrorhynchus
CACAGAGCAGAGATCAGTGCCTGCCCCTTCTTTTATGAGAAGCTTCTCTGAAACTTCTTCTTTGCCAATTACCAATCAAAAAGACAAAGAGCTTCAGGGTTTCTGTCAGAGAAGATTTTGAGCTTTTTCATCTTGCTTACCTTTGGTAAAACTTGCGAGAACTAAATATTCCCAAGATTTTTAGCCTCTCCTCCCCCTGCCAATCCAGGGTGGAACAAGACAGTGAGACATAGAGGAGATTAGGTAGAAATTGCTGCAGCCTAAGCTTTAGAGTTTAAGAAAACAGAGTTTGTTCCTTACCACAAACTGCAAGAACAGAAGCAAGATTTCTAGCCACCTTCAAAACCAGCTGAATGTATTTGTTTGGGAAAATATAAATGACAAATTGACTTTTAGATTAATGGCTACCACACTGGTAATGTACAAATCACTTTTAACAGCCACTATTAACTTGGTAAAGAGAAGCTTGCTAACTGCTCTTTAATTAAGTACACTTAATGACCTTAAGGGGATTAGTAGTCTTGTCTGATAATCAATAAGCATGGCAAGATTGCCAACCCACAGACATGGGCTGGAGAACAAAATTAATCTGTGCAGATTAGTTGTACCTGGTTTGGTTTGTTTCCCAAGACTGTTGCAAAATTACTCCAGTTTAAAATACTTACAAAAACACATTAAATGTGCACTAAGTAGAACATGTTTTACACAAGATTTTTCCTTATTTAACCAGTGTAAAAATGGCATGTGCTTTTTAAGAAAATCCTGTATTCTGGCCAGGAGCTAGTGCAAATCAGTTTGGGGGGAAAAAAAAAAAATAAGGAGCAAATACCCATGTTGCAGTCTCCAGAGAAAGCTGGAGTCTGAAAGAAAGGAGAGTGAACATGGTTCTTAGAAGACCTGGAGTGAAACACTGTCCCCACAAATCAATCCCTAACAGTGGCAGGATTCCTGCCAGCTGCTGCCAAAGCCACCCTGCCTGCACACAGGTTTCTCTTCCTCCTCTCTCTTGGGCTGAAGCCATAATTCCATCCAAGACAAATTGTGGGCCACTGGATAAAGCATAGCAGTTTTATTCTTTCCGTATGTTTGGCAAACAGGAGGAAGCTTTATGTAAAAGGCAGATATAGGAATACTTAATGTATTATTACTTTAAAAGTTTCAGTGCCCACCTCAATATCCATGCCTCATCCCAGTACACAGACTCATCCCTTCAATTTGAGGGCTGGAGTTCAGAAGAGAAGCCAAGAAGCTGCAGTAACGCTGCAAGTGTAAAATGCAGAGAAAAGCCCAAACAGCAAAAATACTGTCCCTGCCAAATGTCAACCTCTCAGCAACAAATATGTACTTACAATCTGATAATAACTCAAAGTAAGAGAATTAAGCAGTTACAGTTAGGAATTTCTGAACACTATTGTTGGTTGCCCCTTTTTCCTTGAGAACAAAACCCCTCTCCAGCTCTTTCAGTCTGAGTGTCATGTCTGCAGTAAATCAGGGGGACTTAATTGCAAAAGAGAAGCCTCTGTAAGACATGTATATGGTATATTGACACACTACCAGAGCCATAGGGATATTAAAATTGATTTCCAACAAGCTGAGGCCTTCTGCTTTATAATCCTGTGTCCCACAAATACACATTAACACCACTCCTAAACAGGACTAATTAGCTTCCAAAAATAGCTGCCTATATGGAAGGTGGAACACGGACACACACATCTTGCCTTCACACAGTTCAACAGCAGCTGCCAAAGTGCACAGAACACTTTGCACACTGACCAGGGTGGGGCTTTTCTCTCTCAGCTTTATGGGACAGCCGATGACGTTAATTAAGAACTTGGTACCTTGTAACCTGGTTGCTGTTGTTTGTGCCCACTCACCGGTTTTTTCCATGGATTTTCAATCCTTCGAAGCCCTTCAGTTCAGAAGTTCCTCCAATGAACATGCTGATCAAGTGCTCCATTGCCCACTCAGTCCAAACAGTAATAATCTGCCCGGGCTTTTAACTGTAGTTAAAAACAAACCACCAACCTACTAGATTTTAAGCATCCCCTGAGTAGCATCAGCATTCATCTCTGAGAGTGCCTCGCAGGTCAGAGGAAATATTTTTTCACCTCACATCTTCTACCCAAGAGCTAAACTACATCTGACTCAACAGAGGAAAACAAACAAACAGTTTCTCTCTTTCTGCCTTAAATGCAGAGGGATTGGGACCTCCTGTTCCTCAGACTTCATTGCCCTGGGGCATCACTGAAACTGGTGCCAGATGAGGGCAAATTAGGCTAAAGCACCTGGAAGCCTCCTGCTGTCACAGGTGTGACAAAGATCCTGACAGCCCCATCAGTTCCAGAGGGGAGCCCAGCTCAGGCCACCCTTTGTTCTGTATCAAAAAATCAAAGAGCAGTGTTCTGATTTTTTGGTGAGATGCCTCTTTATCCCAGTATCTGCATCCTACCTGCTTAGGCTTGTTAGTCCAATTAATATTCTGCACTGACTTAATACTACTATTAATGATAATAGCACTAGAATATAACTGCATTGACTCCAATTCCCTCCAAGAGTGGAAGGCTGCTATGAACATAAAAAAGCACACTGGAGCATTTATTCCCTCATACATACTCCATTCCTACATATATTCTTTCTCTCTTCTGTCCATATTTCTCTCTCTCCCCTACCACAGCTGCATTTTCTTTCACATATAGGTCTCTTTTCCTTTCTGCAGATTTTACTTCCCTCTTATAACATGGACATGACCTTCTCATCTTCAGATTCTTCCAAATGCATGGGCATGCTTGATGACTGCTGTATGCTACCCCTTCTGGCCACCATCAGTTTATCTATATTAACCAAACTCTGCTCCAGATCCCCATTGCTGTTGGCATGGTCTATAAATTTAAATAGATTTTTTTATGCATTAGGTAAGTCCTTTCTGATACTCGTTGCTTTGCCAAAATGAAGTCTGCTGAAAGAAGTGCAATTTGGCTGGGCCACAGTGCCAAATAAAATTAATTTATCTTTAAGCTGAAACATCTGTTAAGAGCATTTGACTTCATGAATGGCATTTCCAAACTGCAGCAGTCCAAGGAGCGTGTTGTGCTGCACAGGTATTGAGCCACATAGCTTCTGCTGCCTGCCTTTAGACACCGATGAAGAAAACAAAGAGGCATAAAGGCTCAGAGCCTCCCATTGTGGGGATTTGGATCCCAGGGGGCACTGCATTTGCTGCAGTGACCCAATGGGATCCAAAATGTGATATATTTTCTGTGAATCTCTCACGCTGAACAAGATTGCAGGTGTTCTCCTCATTAAAAATAAATACCAACAAGTTAATGGAAGTAGGGAGACAAGTCACCTTTGCTTCCTATTCAATACTACCTTCCTCTGCCTAGCTGTTTCTGTTGTGAGTCTATAAAGAAGTCGTACAGTCCCAAAAGGATGTCATAGACTCTCTTGTTTTTCCTGGAGCTATAAACCATGTTTTGGATAGGCTCATGGATCCTATTGTTATGCTGCTCTGGTGAAAGGGTTTTGTAGTGTAAAGTGACTGACCTTAATCTTTTCACATTGGGAGCTGAAATTTTTTTCCCCCTGAATCTTCTGGTTGTAAGACAGAGTCCATTTATATGTAAGATATAAGAATAGCCTGCCTCAGCAAGTCATTTAGAAAGACATTTGGTCAATGTAAAGGAGTACAGAAAAGGAGGGGGGAGGGATCCCCCTCTCCATTGTTGACTTTTGTCATGGTCACCTTGTGAGTGGGTCTCTGTCGAGGTGACAAAGGAGCAAGGGAATCAATGTAGGAACTATGTAAAACCTCATATATTGCAAGTATAGGCACGTTTACATCTTACAGCATTATCAAGGCCCATCTTAACAATTTGCCTGAAATCCATCAACTTACCACAATCTCAAATATATCAAAGACAATTTTTTGTTGTTGCTGTAGTCAGAGGATAAGATATAATAATGGGAGAGGACAAAGAGTCATGGAAAGATATTGAAGAACTTGTTCATTTCAATCCAATCTGAGATGCAAAGCCAAATCAGTGCATCCCTGTAGTTGTCTGCATCACTCATTGCTGCCTTAAAACATCTGGAATTGGGCTCAAGGAATGATTTATTCCCTCCCATCACAGTTTGTATGTATCCATCTGTAAGGAGAGGAATACATGGGCAGTATCAATCTTTGCTTATATACATGGACTGATTCATTATTTCCCACTGTCTTAGCAGGACATGGGATCGTATCTCTTACCCTACAGACAGAAAAGGGCCAGTAAGTGGATGTCCAAGTTCACACAAAGCAGAGCAAGAGAGAAACTTAATAATACAGATTTGTTTTCCTTCTCCCCATTGCTGCACCTTGGAAAACACAGGTGACCAGGTCACTGGCACTGCTGTAAGCTCTCTGTGTTGCACTCTGCACATTTAAACTCAGCAGAAGCTCCCTCTGGTACAAGGATCAGGCTATGGCTTTTAGGGTACCTTGAGCAGAGAAAAGGAATCAACCTGGATGTTCCAGAATATGGCTGATCTCAATCTCATCTGGAGCAATATATGACTGCTGGGGTAGGCTGACCCTGAGCCAGACACCTGGGAATGAGGGAGAACCAAAAATGTCTTTGAACCACAGCAGCACAGTGTGGGGAGATGGGAGAGGGTCACTTGTTTTGGGAAAGAGCCCTTTCAGAGAAAGCTGATTGCATGGACAACCAAACAGAAAGGATAAAAACTAAAGACATATGTCTACTGAGACTATGCTGCAATATTCTTCATAAGGCCTGGGCTCAAGCCTGAACTTGAGCATCTGCAGTGTCCATTAAGGACCACTCACATGGATCTTAGGGACATGAGTAACTTCTATTCCATGGCATCCCCAGGGCAAGCCCAAATGAACTTTATGCTGCTACTTCTTCCTGACAGAAATAACAGTGTGGGCTGGAGCCCTAAGCCTAGAGCTGGGAGCCACAGGATGGGGAAAGCACCCTTTCTGGAAGGAAAATCCCATTCCCTGCCTGCACTCCACATTAAATCTTTTAGGCCAGCATTGATAACATGGGAGATGGTCCTGCAGAGAGGAGGAGAACAAGGAGCCTGGAGGGGAAGAAGGAGTGAAAAGGCTGGACTGGGGGAGGGTGTTCTTACTTATCACTTCTTTTGTGATCACAGAAAGTGGCTGTGTGATTATGCTGAGGTTTCATCACAGCAGAGTGGGAACAACCTGCCGGGAGTTAAGTGAGGTGGAAATCACCGGCATGACCTGGGATACGGCCCCTGCTAGAGGAGGTTATTCCATGTCTGTGACTAATCTGTACAGCTCAGCCTCGATGGGCTATAGACACCTCATTCTTTAAGGTGTTTCTGTTACAGGAAAGGACAGTGAAGGGTCAGCTGTAGTTAGAGATCTGTGCACTTGGAAAGCGTGAGGGGTGGGAGGCTTGCAGACCCCAGGGAAGACTGAAACACTTCTGTGTCAGAATATAGAGATGCTCCCTGGGATTCAGATCCAGGTATTTCTTTTTTTCGTTTAAATCAGGGTTGCAGTGAAGAAGGAAGCTACTGAGGATGATAAGGAGGTTTTCCATTCAGTACTACCCAGGAGCCCTGTAGACCCCAAGTTAACCTCTGACAAGTAACACTGGCACTTCTGTGACTCCTTCGCAGCCTGGTATGAGAATTCTGCCCTTATTGACTTCCTCATGCTGCCAGTCCCTCACCTTGTGGCCATTCCCAATGAAGCTGTGAAATTAGATAGAGCATGGTAGATTGAACTGGAGAGTGTTAGGAGTGCGATTCATAAGGCACTTGTGATTTAAAAATATTTTTTCTTTTAACCCCTTTCACTTGCAGTTTACCCTCTAACTCTCTCTCTCTAAAAAGCCTTTTGAGGGGCTGCTGCAGCAAGTTCCACAGTTTGCTCCCAGCTGGGCAAACTCTGCAAAAGACATCTATCCTCAGCCACACCAGCTTGTGGGTCTGGCTCCAACAGCCCCTGCTCTGAGCCAGCCAGCCCACGGCTGGTGTGGGCGGCTGGCAGCTTGTCAAGGAGCTGGGAAGGGCAGGTGATGGGGGCATGGCTGCAGGGGAAGTGTGCCCAGCATCCCTCCCTTCCCCTGCAAGCGTTCCTCCCTCTGCAGGTGTGTGGCAGCTCCTCGAATGGATGTCCTGAGGTGGGGCAGATATCCTGCCCTCCCACCCTTCCCTGTCTCACAGCTGTCACCCTGCCCTTGCTCGGATGCCTGCGCTGCACTGCTCAAGTGCCTCTCTGGGAAATGCTTCTGTCAGCAAAGCAGGACACAGAAATCACCCAGCCTTTAGACGGAGCAGCTTTTCACCAGCATGAGCACTCGGGAGACAGGGAAAAGGCAAACAACAAGGGGACAACCGGGCCCCAGGAATGCCGAATGCAGGGTTGGAGCCTATCTGCAAGCAGGCAGAGATGCAAACCCAGAGCGGATCTCCTGCTGCCCTCCCGGCTCTGGGTGCTGGGTTGGGCAAGGCAGGGATGGCACAGCCCAGCAGCTTGGCAATCCGTGGGATCCGCTGCTGGCAGCGGGCAGCCACTGTGGCATGGGATGGAGAGGGAGGGGAGGCAGCACAGAAGTGGAGGATTTGTGCTAAGGCTCCAGGACTGTCTTAAATCTCCAACATCTGCCAATTTAAGTGCAGCTGAATTGCTGGATAATTCTGCTGGTGGCGCTCCTGGGAACACCCAGCCCGAGCAGAACAATTTTGAAGGAAATTACATGAGCTGGGATTTAGTGTTGTCTCTTTAGCTTGTGGAAGAGATAATCTGGCCCATTTAATGTGGAACAAAATTTGCTCTGTTTCACAGGCATAAGGAGATAGTTTTGCCTTGAGAAAGCAGCAGTAAATGACTCTGAAGTCCTGCTGTCACTTGTTCACCGAGCTTCTGTAATATGGAGTGGCAAGGGCTGTTTTCCTGGGCCACTTTCTACATATAAGTAATGCTCTTCATAAAGAACACCACTTAGTCTTATGACAAAATTCCTCTAGTGTGACACAGAAGAGCACTGACATCATTCTTGAAGGCTGCAGAATTTATGGCACAGTTAATTATTAATTTGGCTGGAATTTGTAAAGTAGAAGGGAGTTTTTGTGCTTTTAGGCCATGCTCTCAGTGTGTAAATCTCTCATATGGCTGCCATAATAATATTCCTGCAGCTATGCTGTCACCTATTGTAATTTTTCTGCTAATAAGAAAATTTAAACTAACCAGGAATCCTAAATTTGGAGACTAGTTGTTTATTTCAAATATACTCTAGAGAAATAATAATGCAGTTCTGCTCTGAATTTAATTTAAACAGGAACAGGCAAAACAAATCTCTGCGGAGGGCATTTGACAATAATAAAATATTTCTCCCAGCGGGTGAGCTGGTAGCAATTGTATTGTTGCCATCAAAGCTCACGTTTCAGCAGGTCATTACCATCATAACAAGCCCTTGGACCAACTGGCATGGACATGCAACATTGAGCTCCTGATGGGCACATTATTTCAGACCTTTAACTTCATGGAGAACAAGACAAATACTCCTGGGAGCGGAGGATTATATTTTGAAATTCCTTTCTTTTCTGTTCTGCTTAATAATAAGAGCCTGTGTGTAATCAATCTAGCGCCACTTGCTCCTTTATATTAACGGAGATTGTAAGGAGCCAGCTTGGGAATGTGAACACCAGGAGTCAGCGACCCTTAATCTTAACGAAACACTAACGATTAGCATGGCCGGGATGTGGCAGCACAAACACTCTGGGATAAAAATGGCAAAAGCAAATAAATGCATCCATATTCTTTTCCACAGTTACTCGAGGTTTTTTCCCCTTTCTCTAATAGCAACCACAAGGAGGAAGTTTGTGATCTGTATGTTAAAGGCAACCTATGGACGCACGGAATCAGCTTTTCATTGCAAGAGAAAACACACGCCTGGTGAGGCAGCTATGGCAGGCAGGCTGGATAACAAAGGATAGAGTAATTAGCAAAGTGCCATGTGAAATCAGAGACCTACATTACACAAGAGAGATGAAATGCAAAGGAAAGGAAAGGTGCGAGTGAAGAAAGCTGTTAAGGAAAACTAACAAAGGCTGTAGAAGAAAACGTAGAAAACAGATGGAAGCTGTCCCATTCTTGAGTTTGGTGCAAGATTCAGGATGGGTAATGTTCAAAATTTTTAAAAGAGGTGTTTTTTCCTGCAGAAGCCTGTGCACAAAATAAAAAATCTCAGGTGTTTTTCTGCTCATGGTAGGGTTTTTTCATACTGGAGTACAACTGGGCAATGCTGCAGGAGGTCACTTAAAAATGTACAAGATGAGGGCTTGTCTACAGACAGTATTTCCATTTCTGTTCTCTTTCATAATCTCCCCTTTGGTTTTGGTGGTTTTTTTTTTTGTCCACATTTAGTCTTTCAGCACTGGCATTGTTAAGAAACACACATAACTGCACATGCAGTAGCACTGACTGGCACATCATTCTCCTGCCTTTTCTTTCACTGAGAAAGGCTCAGCTGCAGGGACCACACGAGGACACTTCCAGTTGGTGTTTGCCAGACCTTCTCACACTGCGAACTCACAAGGTCAAAAAATCCCTGCCAAACAAACAAAAGAGCCCAAATGACATCAAGTTAGGCCATTACTTGACTGTGAAGCTCCAGAGAAAATTCATAGCCCCTCACAAATCCCATGCCACATAGGTGCCAGCTCAGGGAGTGGCGTTTTCCTTTCAGATCAACACTGACAGCTCTGGCTGAGGGCATGGGTGTGAGTGAGGCAGCGAGGGGCAGTGGAGCTGTCAAACAAACACCACCTCCAGAGGCAAAACACCACTTTTGGACTGGGACAGCTTCTTTTACCTGGGACCCAGGTGGAGTAGGGTAAGGAAGGGGGATGTAAAGCACATCAGTCAAAACCTGATTTCACTGAGCCATAGGCTCAGTGGGAAGACTCTTGGTTTGCCATTCTATTTTAGCCAAGTGGTGGTGTGGTAGCCACAGGCTGGGGCTGCAGCAGTTGAGAGCTACAGCAGGGTGTGTTGTCTGAGCTATGAATGCCAGTACCCCAAGCCCTTTTAAAATTTTCTTTAAAGACTAAGTAGCTATTTGTGCAGTTTAGAAAGATTTGTGCTCCTAGACAAATTCCCCACTGAAACATTTCCAATGGTTTTCTGTGACTGTCCTGGCTTTCCTGCAGAGATAGCACAGGGAGAAGAAAGAAAAAAAACCAAGAAAAACTCTGCAGAGACAGAGCCCTAGAAGAGGCTTCATCTGGGAGTTGTATTTTTTCTTCTGTGATACTCGATTTTTGTTGTATGGCGCTTCACGATCCCCTCATGAAAAATGGTACAGAAAGCATGATTTTTTAACTGCACATGAAAACTTTAGTCAATGATTAGGGTCAAACACATGTTGAAGAAATCTAGGAGTGCCACTTTTTACAGATTATTTTCCTTTTGTGTGTGAAAATTCGTAACACTGCCTTTTTCACTTTTAAGGTGCAGTATTAGGTTTTCTTTTGAAGAGGTACTTTGCAATAATTAAAAATCAGGAAACTAATAAAAAGGGAGGAAAATACTAAAAAATGGGGAAAGCCAGCTCTGTGCACGCACACTCTGTGTGTGTATGGATGCATGTATGCCTGTGTACACAGCAGTGTCAACACTAAAACCCAATTCTGATCCTCTCTGCAGAGTCCACGCAGGATTCATCATCCTACTGCCCTGCTGCTCCTTTTACTCAGAAAAAGTCCCCCTATTTCCCAAGACAGCTAGAACACAGACAGCACTGGCAGCAGGGCAGGGCAGGGGGGCCACTGGCTGTGTTGGCACTTGGAGGCTGTGAAGCACAAGGAGCCCTTGGTGCTGCCCCGGTGCCGAGGCTGACACAGCTCCTGTCCCCGAGCAGCCCCTGCGCCATCAGCCAGAGCCTCCTGAGGACGGCCAGGAGCGAAGGTGAGAAACACACTGGTGAACACGATGAAAAACACTATCAAGATAGGCTAAAAAGCAAGAAAAGCACACATTAGCACTTCTGTGATGGTTCCAGAAGGGTCCACAGGACAGAGGGGCTGAGCCTGAGCGAGGGGGGCTGCTCCGAAGGATGGGGCTCAGAGCCCATTTATGGCCACTCTGCCCAACCCGCCTGGATCCCAACAGCTTTGGGGGACCTTCGTTCACACCAGTCTGTATCACTGCTCTGGGGGCTGTTTACTTCCATTCAGCAACACCGGATCAAATAATACAGGGTTTTTTTTTCTTAATTTATTTTTTATTTTTACTCAGAACACATTAAAGGAGTCTCCTGCAGTAGGAAATGAATGATAGACTCGGTTGTTGATGGAGAAAGCAAAAAACTACCTCTATATGATATTAATGTGATCTTAAAATAGTGGGAAAGTTTTCTTTTATGACATTGACAAAGAGGCAATGATTTTGAGTAATGCAGGTTGATGTGTAGATGCTTGAAGATTAAATAAGTGCTATATAAAGGCCTGCCAGCCTGAATTCTAATGTGCTATGAGACATTTTGCATATTTAAGAGTATGCAAAATGTCTTGTACCACACTGGAATTCATTCTGACAAGGCTTTATATAGCATTTATTTACACTCATATTGTACTTTAAGGGAGAAGTGCAAACGCTGGCTCCGTTTTGAATGGAAGTAACAAAAGGCAATGCTAATTGCTCTGTTTCCTCCTCCAAAAAAGAAAACAAAACCAAAAAAACCCCACAACACAAAAAATAAAATAAAAGCAATCAAAAGTGGAAGCTTGTTTAATATTGCTCTACCATCATCCTGAAAGGCATAATAATTTGAGTTACACATCTGAACTGATTGGAGTTACAGAATCATATCTCCTTTTTGCATTTAACAATATATACAATATAAAATAAATACATTTACACAAATGGACATTGGTTGGAGCACACGGTATGATACACATCACAAAAATATACAGTTGATTGCTATACAGATGTGAAGCCCATCTACAGCTATAGACATGTTTGTTTTCATTTGTTGTTTTGTTTCGGTTTTTAACTACTGGCTATTATGCAACTCCTGGATTATTATAAGCAGGTTAATTTTTTTTGTCCTTTTGCGATCTTTGCACGATAAGACTGCCGTAAAATGTTTTCCTAGGCAGGTAAACAGAGACGCTTAAATAATTAAAATACAATCACCAACACCCATTTTCTCTTCTATAAGAAAAATAGCAGTTTTAATTTTTTATATCTTTTTATGTTATCATTTAAATGCAAAATAGTGGAATAAATACAACAATCTGATCTGATTGAAACAAATGTGTAACTTCTGGGAGTTACACAATCATATTGCTTTAAATAAGAAAAAATTAAAAAATGAAGCAAAAATAGAAATTAAATTGTTATGGCTAAAACATACATCCTTTGAAATTTTCCCAACACTTCACATTAAGTAAGTGGTCTTGAAAGAACTCTTCTCCAGCAAGGTTTAAGATGAACAACATTATAAAGCCCGTGCAGTTTTTTTAGCTAAGTTTCAGGTAATGGTTTTACAGTCTTGAGATACTTGTTCTTTTGCAGCTCCAAAAAATTACAGAAAACGAAAACTAAAGTTTGCACCGTGTGCCTTTAACACATCTCCATTTTTTGTGTGTTTTTTGTATACTTCTAGTTGATTGGCTTTTGACCCTGAAGCCCAAGTTCTTTAATGTGATACAGCAAAAACAATATTTATATTATATATTTATATA
>VZTT01062039.1:4673-25097 GCA_013400855.1 Buphagus erythrorhynchus
TTTTGAAACATAACTAAGCAGAGTTTGAAACAGTAGATCATTAATACCACCTTATTGCTTGCACAAACCATGTTCTAGGGTGCTTCCATCTGGAAGCCATCCGGCCCAAAAAGTAAAGCCAAACCTGAACCAGAGCCAACACTAGTAAGTATTCTCTGACTAAAGCAACAGCATCTGAACATGGATGCCTTTCCTGAACTTGAACTAAATAAAAATACTTTGGCTAGTTGTCCATATTAAAATTGATACAGTGTAGGAATTTAAGTTTCAGTTCTGGGTAAACTGTGCATTTGGTTGGAAAAGATATTATCAACCAGATGCTTAATGAATCTGAATCTGTGCCATATTAGACTGCATCAAGGACCAGCAGGTCACTTCTTCCATCCTTCTGTGCATTCTTGTGTTGCAGTCCTTTCTCCTCTCTCACTTGACAGGTCTTCAGCACAAGCCATCATTTAGTCATAAAGTCAGACTTTGCATGGACTTCAAATATATTCAGAGCAGCTCCCATATATCCCTTATAACAGGAAGGTCAAGCACATCTATCTTGTCATCTAGTCAGGCAATCTCACAAACTTAATACCCTTCCATTTTCCATTATTATTCAAATAAACCAGTGTGAGTTGATCCCTTTACTGGCCCAGAGTTTGCTTAGGAATTAAAACAAGTGCTTATTTTCTTCAAAGCTTAGGAACTGATTTTCAACTATATTGAACTGATCTGCCACCTTAAGGATGTTTAACATATTTGCAAAACTTATTTGTTTTTCCACATAGTTCAAATTTCCTTATTTAAGATGCAGGTCAAGGAAGTCATGAAGTAATGATGCAGAATGTTTGAAGCCACTCTAGCTGCTAATAATTCCACTATATTCAGCCTGTCAAAGAATGCTCCAGTTCTTAGTTCATAAGAAGAAACCAACTGTTCCCTCTCCTCTGTTGCACAATTTAGGTAGGTATTCTGTCTTTCATACACCTTATAAATAAGGTTCATTTAAGTTCTCTAGAACAGCATATCACATGTAATAATGCTCTTTATTACCTGCTCAAGGTTTTGTTTACTTACTTAGCCTACTATGAGCTGCACAGCACTTTGTGGCAGAGTAAGGATTTGCAACCATTACACATAACTCAAGATCAGCTTCCAAACATCATAGACCCTTCCTTTTCTCCCCTTATCCTCAAGCCTACATTTCAAGATTCAGGAAGTATTTATTATCCAGCATTCTTAATATGTGACGGGACAAGGAACACAAGACAGAACAGCAGTTTTGCTGAGTTGCCATTTCCCTTGTTTCCTCTCCCTAGGTAAATTCAGAAGACCCAAGTCTTGTTTCATAAACAGAGGAGATTCAGAAGTCAGCCCTTACACATGGCCTACTCTTGTTCAGAACTTCACCTATAAATATGTAAGAAACTTATTCATATCTCCAGGACTTAAACAGTTTACTATTAATTATCTCTCAAACTACTCTGCAGTGCTGTCTAATCCCAGGCTGTTTGGGAAGAGTTGAAGCAAATGTCCTCTTACTCATAAAAAGGCTATTGCCTGTTCACTATTTATTTCAAAGCACTGGAGACATCTTTTTAATTGGAATGGACCTGGCAGATAAATTTTATACCACCACACCCAACTAAAAAACAACCTTCATTAATTTTACAGATCTACAGATTAACACTGGAGCATCATCATTTGCACTACTGTAAAATACTCTATGGACACACAGAGCCCATATTCAAAGTGACAAATTCTCTGAGTAGTCAAAATGATTCAGGCTCATTTAGCACCACACATTAAGTTACAGGTTTTTTTAATGTTACACATAGATTATAGTGAGAATGTATAACTATGAACTGAGTGGACTAAAGAATTCAAATAGAAAATTACTAAACGCCAAATAAGCTTCTGCTGCAACAAAAAAGAGGCAGCTACTTACTAAATAGTTCTTTCCCCCTCACTATAAAAGAATTAACACACCACTGAATTTTTAAACTAAATCAGTTCTAGACTTTAGACTAGCTCTGTAAGACTTCTGTAAGTGTACCAGAACGTTACCATCAAGGTTCAAGATCTTAACTTCAAGAGCTTGCCTCAGGCTCTTTAATGAGAGGAGCTGGGCAAAAGAAGAAATCTGAAGTTTATGTATCTGATTTTCACCAACTGGCTCAAATCACATGCACACTAAACTTGCACATATGCCACAGAAAATTCTGAGGAAGAGGCCAGACATTTTCTGTTGGGGAACAGAAAGATTAGGAGGGACAATCTGTTTTAATACTCTACAGCAATGTAGTATCTTATTGTTAGTAAGGGAAATAGTTTATTCATCTACGCTGACATGATTCCAAATGCATGGATCATAACTTAGGTAAGACTCAATTTTCACAAGTATCAGATACAATGCTACTGAGAGAAGGCTAAACATTAAACAATTTCTTTCAAGTCAATCAAAACTCTGACTTGGTAGAGGAAAGATTTTGCACTCAGAGAGCTGCTCAGTCTAGACTGGACTCTGAACTACCCAGAGTTTTAATTTTTGCTGACAAAAAAGCAGGGAGCTCTTTGATTAGACATTGAAGCAACCTCGTGGTTCTTCAAAGCACAGCTGTGAAAGATCCATGACTGCTGCTCCTTGCAAGCCCATTCCCCTTTCCTTCTAAGTATTCTCAGTCTTTGATAGGATGAATTTATAACACAGACCAAAAAAAAAAAAAATCAACCAGTTTCCATTTACTGGTCAAACAACAGATTTGGACAATACCTCTTCATAAAACCATTAGAACAAAGCAAGCAGTTCTCATGTTCCCAAGGTGCAGATAACCCATTCTTTGTTATGCTGATGTTTAGATAGCAAGGAAAAACCCCATTCTACACAGATACTTTGCATGTGAAAAGGAACAGTTACGATAACTTAGTAGATAATTTTATTAGACATTCCCAAGCCTTTGCAGACAGAAGCATCACCAAAAATTAATTTTTAGATCCAAGATCCCCATTAGGATCAGGTTTATTTCTATTAGCAGAATTCTTCAAATTATCTAGCTTAGTAGTTTAACAGATAATCTGTTACACAACTTCTTAAGTGTATTGTGGCCTAGTGATCCTCATCTACTAAAGTACATAAAAGACTACTCCTCCATAAACCTGTTTTGAGAAGGAACATTTCCACTTTAAATTTAGTGGTTTATATAGTAAGGTCAGGTAGTCCATTTCAGAGCTACACTGCAGTGGAGGCAGTGTAGAACATAAGCAGAGGAAGGCTAAACCCCAATGATTAAAATCCAAACTGATTCTAGTGAAGATGCATTTAGTTCAGACACTGAGCCAACAGGAGCCTTTATTTCAATTTTCATTCATCAGTTGGATGAAGTTAAAACTATGCAGTTAAATCCAATAACAGAGGAAAAGACGTCACACAAAACTTTAAAAACAAAAAACCCAAACGAACAAACTTCAAACTACTTACTTTCCCCTCCATGAATGTTTTGTGGTGTAGAAACAAGCAAGATCTCTGTTTTCTCTAATTATATTCATTCTGCGCCAAGACCTGAAAACAAAGGAGACATCCTGTTAGCACTCAGGATTCTTATTTACAACCAAAGTTCACTAATCATCAATATGCTTCAAGACAAAAATACTTTGTTTTTAAACTTACGTTTATCAAGCAATACATGGACCAAGTTGCACAAGAATTATTAGTTTCTTCACTGCATTTGTTACACTAGCTACTCCTTAACAGTAGCAGACTCTGGTAAATTATGCCCCATTTGCCGTATTACAATCACTCTATTTTCACTGCATCTTTGCACATTCAAATTCAAGCATATTTTATGTCATCTCCAAAATGCTTTAATCCCGAAAATCATATGATATAAAATTATTTGAGTAGCCTCTACCTGTAACTCTGGCTAAACCAAAGTCCTACTGCAATTCTGAAATAAACAGTAAGGAGATAACTGGAGACATAGAACAGTTTGTTTTCCAGTCTGAAACAGAACTTAAGGTTGAGAAACTTACTTACTACCTAAGCATTGTGATTAAGGAGCTGACTAAGTACCATTCCTGTGCTGTAAAAGCTTAAGCAATCTCACCACTAACATCCTGACATGCTTATTTGACACAGGAATATCTATTCCCTAAACACACATACAGAGGAATTTAGTGAAACTTGCCCACAACTGCTTGAATAGATCGTTGCTTTAGGAGCTGCTAAGCTCTAAGGAATGCTTCTAAACACTACTATTTTCAATGCCTGAAACAAACGCCTGTTGAGTAGTTAGGAAATTAATCTCCCTTTTACTTCACTATGCTGTTATTGCATATACAAGGAACTTAAGCAGACATTCCCTGATTAAGTACAAGAGTGAAGTTGTCACTCTTTATTTAGTGCTACAGCATTAGCTTTATTTTCAAATGTATTATATCAGGCTTCCCTGTTACTACTCTCAGGTTCACACCAATAACACAGTGGTATGCCCAAAACATCACACACTAATGCTGGTCTGCAAGAACACAGCTTGCCTGAAGCAACTCTCAAGCAACTCAATCCCAGTCAGTATCCCACTGAAAGTTAGATAACAACCCCTTATCTTTTTACATTCAGCTAACTCTGCTTGACTGCAAAGGAAGAGTTCTTATTTTGAGATGGATGACCTGTAACATTTGCTCATCACAAATTTCTACCCTCTACAACCTCAGGCTATTTTCTTTCTGAGCAAAGGCTGTAGCAGTTATGGAGTCTTAAGCATGAAGAATGGATAACCTGCCCAAAATGAACTCTAGAATTCCTTCCCTCAGGTGAAGAACTAGCACAATCATCACCACCTACTGAAGGAAATTTGAGGTACTGCCTCTGGGAAGAGAGAAGAGCAGTATTTACGTATTTCAATAACTCAGTCTTTGAGTCAAATCTTCAGAGTTAATACTCCAATCACTTGTGGCAAGTTAAATTCTCTAAAGCCAGCTTTCAGAAGCAAAGTTTTATGAGGGGCAGGATATTCAACAGCATTATTGCTACTGACTGTTGACATCATCTACCTGGATCTGTGCATTTGACACTGTCCCCTGCCTGACATCCTTGCCCCTTAACTGAAGTAACGCGTATTTGACAGATGGACCACCCAGTGGATAGGGAATTGTCTGGAGCACTGGTTGCACTCAAGAAGTTAAGGGCTCAATGTTAAAGTGGAGAGAGTGACAAGTGGCATTCCTCAGGGGTCAAGATTGAGACTGGCACTGTGTTAACACCTTTGTCAGGGATATGGACAGTGGACTCTCTGCAAGTTTATTGATGACACCAAGCAGTGTGGTGCAACCAACAGGCAGGAGGGAAGGGATGACATCTAAAGGGACTCTACAGGTGCAAGAGGTAGGCCCATGCCAACCTCACAAAGTTCAACAAGGCCACATGCAAGACTGCACCTGAGCTGGGCCATCCCAAGCACAAACAGTAGCTTGGTGGAGAATGGCTTGAAAGCAGTCCTGAGGAAGATTTGGGGGAGTTGGTTGATGAGAAATTTGACACAATCCAGCAATGTGTGCTCACAGCCCAGAACCACATTCTGGGTTGCATCAAACTAAAACTTGGCCAGCAGGCCAAGGGAGGCGATTCTTCTGCTCTACTCCGCTCTTGTGAGACCCTACCTTCAATACTGTGTCCAGCTTTGGAGCTCCCAACATAAGAAAGACCTGGTCCACACCCTGTGGAGTGAGTCTAGAGGAGAGCCACAAAGATGGCCAAGGAGGGAGCTGGAACACCTCTCCTATGGAGACAGGCAGAGACCTGGGGTTGTGCAGCCTGGAGAAAAGGCAGCTCCAGCAACAACTTAGAGCAGCCTTCCAGTACCTAATGGGACCAACAAGAAAGCCCGAGACGGGCTTTGAGCATGTAGTGACAGGACAGAGTGACAGCCTTAAACTGACAGAGGAGAGGGTTAGGTTAGATGTTAGGATTAAATTCTTTATTGTGAGGATTTGAGGCACTTGGAGCAGGTTGCCCCTTAAACCAGCCCTGGAAGTGCTCAAGGCCAGGTTGGACAGGGCTTTGATCAACTTGGTCAAGTGAAAAGTGTTCCTGCCCATGGCAGCAAGGTATTGGAACTAATGATCTTTAAGGTCCTTTCCAACCCAAAGCATTCTATGATTACTCCTGAAGTTCTCCATTTTGCTTGGTTTAAGAACTATTATTATTACCATGGATAAGAATCAGAACAGTACACTCAATCCAAACTATACAGATCTTACTGTACAGTAGCACACTTTATATCCGGTAATTTTGTTTTAAAGTTATCTTTCAGAACAACATGCCATATACTCAATCTTCATGCCTCTCTTTCAACGCCATTTTCTTGACATTGACTGAAGTATTAATAAAAATAAAATAAGAGGCTTATAACAAGACTAGCTTCACTAAGTACAGGATTAAAAGATTATTTATCTTTAATTCCAGTTTCACCAATACTAGACTCCTCTACCAAGCTCTATTAGGTCTCCCAGATCTCAACACCACTTGCTCTAGAGTATTTAAAGCAAGCTGTTCTCAAGGTTGCAAATATCTACTCCTAATAATACAGAACTAAGAAACATTCATTTCTGAGCTACCAGCAGCTTTCAGCAATTTTAACATCAGTATCTAACTAGAATGAAGTATTTATTGTACCTGAAGCGCAAGTGACAAATTTGCCAGACTGCTTTATTGTTTAGATGAAAATCACTAAAATCATTTAGCTTTGATGCTTTACTCACTGTGCTTCTGGACAGTGATTGCAACTGTCCCTCCCACTGAGGAGACCACCACAGGGGCATTATATGCCCAAATCTAGTAACAATTAATTCTTGTACACATTTTCCATCAGTCTAACAGAGAGAAAAGGCTAACAACATCCTAGTGTTCTGAGCTGCTGCGGTAAAACCCAGAAATTATTTTCCAGTTGTCTTGGATTCCACAGTAAGAACAAGAACAAAAATGCTTCATACCAAAGACAAAGATATTTCAAAAGAAACCAAGAAGTTCTCTTCCTTCACTCATTCCAGCAGAACCAGCGTGGCATCCCTCTTGTACTATCTACAGTATGATACACTGTCATTTTAGCACCTAAGACAGTACAACCATTGACTTGGCAGAACACATCAGGCTTTACCATTAATCAAGTTTAGCCATATTGCCAGTGTAAGCTATAGAGGCCTGCTTAGTTATATATTAATTTCCTAAAAGAAGACAACATTCTTGTTACCCTTACCTCTTCTTCCAGCATTCAATACACCTTTAAAAAGTTGACTGACTTAACATAAAAATTGAGTGAAATTTGTTATCTCACTCATAAGAGCATCCAGGGCAATAAGGCACTAACCTGAGCAATCATCTTAGTGTTCTGGGGCATCTAGGAGTAGAGAAGTCAACAACTTCAAAGGTTATTTTGAATACTTCACAGCTCAGCCACTGCATATCCCATACTGATGGTTTTCAAAGGTTTGATAAGTAGAGAAACACCCAGTTGTTCTATTTCCACTGGAGCAGAGGCAAAAACTACTTTGAAAGTAGCAGTTTGTAAACATGATTTCTTGGTTGAGAGTGGGCATGCTGAAAGCAAACTGTAGTCAAATAATCCAAGGATTCTGTAGGCAAAGTATTGTCTACAACTTGCAACTACTTTTGGGAGTCTAACTAAAACACTCTCCAAAATATCCCCTGGATGTTTTAATCAGCTTTTTCAGAGGACTGAAGTTCAACAATACTCTCCTATTTGGTTCCTGTACTGCTGTAAATAGCAGTGAAACAGCCTTAGGGGAAGAGCTGAAACCACATTTTTGCATGCCTTATGTACCAGAAATAGCAATCCCTTTAAACTAAAGGGCCTGAACTGCTTCCAGGACTCCCCCTGCCTCAGTTTAAGTGACACAGAATCACAGAATAGTTTGATCAAAAGGGACCTTTTATACAAGTAGGTATATTACAGAAGCTTTAGTCAACTTGCACTTTCCACTTTTCCAGGATTTCACATTCTTTAGACAAAAACTACCATCTGGGAAAACAATCTATTTCAGGAAACCGAGACAAGTCAGTCTCAAACCAGCACTTGCGGAGTCAGAAGAAAAACTGTGACCTTGCAGACATCAAAGCAATAGGCACAGCTGTAATTACACATAAGTTTCCTTCAATTTATTAAATAAAGTCAAAAGTTTGGACATGGGTTCAAAGTTTAGTGCAGAATTCAGATTGAGTTTTTTCCTGATTAAATTATCTTTCTATTATTACAAAGCCTTGATATCTTTCTTAAATTAAGGTTTAACAAAGTAGGATTCAGAGCCCCACACAGGATTATTATTCTGTTCCACTGCAGGAAGGAGTAAAAGAAACACTGATAAGAAACTGAGATTTCTTGGGCAAAAGAAGAGAAACGCAGATACGAAACTGTGATTTTGTTTTAAAGACTTATTCCAGCATGGCTGAATACAAGTTCGAGTTCCTGGAAAGTCTTTACTACACAGGGACAGATACTCATAGCAAGCTCAAGTGTGAGTTTCTGAGAGAGAGAAGACATAGCGTGAGTGGAAAAACAGGGACCAACTGGAAAGAAATTATAGCAAAGCACTAAAAAAAAAAGCCCTAAGGTTCTGTTATTCTGTGGTTCTACATACCTGCCTGCTTGTTTAAAATTCTGGAGTCTGATTCCAGTCATCTACACCTCTGTAGCTTTAAAGCCATTATTTACATAAGTGAGCTTTCCTGCACTGAAATGTTTTAGCTGTCTATGTTTCAGTCTCCTCTCTCATTGCTGTGGTCACTAACTGGCAGAGTTTTGCCTTCAGACAGATTCTTTCCAACAAGCATTAATTTTTCCTCTTCCTTAAACAGTACTTTTCTCCTATCCTGTCTCAGTGATAGCAGCAACCCCACACTCAGTGGCCTAGGACAGAAACAGGTTGAGAATTTCAGCCTTACTACTACCACAGTGATGGTGACAACACTGGACTCCATCCTCCAGGTGACTCATTCCCTCACTGAGGACCAGTGTTGAGGATAAGAAAAAGTGTGGAAGATTCTGGTCTTCTTTTAAATTTATATTAGCATTCCACTTTACCAGTGAACTAATCTGATTCAACAGCTAGACAGGTGAGTATCAGAAAAAAACTATACACTCACTAAGGGAAGGAAGGAGAAAAAAAAAAAAAAAGTGTTCCTTTTAGTTATAGTTTAGCAATCCTGACATACTTCTTCAGAATAATTCTCTGTTTTATTAGTGATGAAAGAGAGTTGTTAATTTTTTTTGACAAGAATAGTTTTTTGGAAGCAAATCGGGAAGCTAAGCAGTTGAAGGTTAACACTTCAAGATATGGTTGAATGCCAGCAGAAGAATTATTAAGTCAGTAAGTTTTATTTACTGAGCTTCAAACAAGTCAAAAGCAAAATCAGCTCCCCAGTATGAAAAACAGATCTGGCTTTAAAGACCAAGCCACGGCATATCACTTAAAAATCTGGAAATACAAAGTGATTCAGTCCCTCAGGACAAATACGTGTTTGGAAACTATGAAAAATGCCACATGACACCCAGAAGAGCAAGCAATACATACAAAATAAATCTTTTAAAAAATGTGCTCCAACAAGGCAAAAATACAAGGTTAAAGTTCCTGGAACTTAGGGACAGAAATGCAACTCTGACTCCAAACACTCAGATATTTGCTGCAAGTTAAAAAAACTGTCAGTAATAATAGAAAGGCACCAGTAACTTCTAGTTAAGTGGTCTGGCACTTGGCTGCCTATAGTAGGCAGGAATTAGACCAAGCTGCATATCTATGAATTAAAGCAGGCTAGAGCCAAGCATAATTTTCACATCTCTAATACTAGCTCTGTTATTTTGATTTTATCCATCAGACTGTAGAGCATCTTGCTAACTCAATCCTAAATTGAAACTCAAATCACTAGTAGTCCCTTCAACAGCCTCCTCCTTTTCAACATATCTCCTCCCTATGTGCAAGTAGCCTATGCAGACGAATCTAATAATCAACAAAAAAAAGACTTCAGCTTCAGAGAACTTAAATTATAAAACAAGGAATGTTTTCTGAAATGCAGTATTCTCTAACCAGCACTAAGTAACATGAAACAAAGTAGCTATCTACTCAATCTCATCTACTCCAACCATCACAGATCTTATTTGTGAAAGAGCACAGGAGAAAAAGGGAAAACACATTTCAGATTACATTAACTTCAAAAGCAGCCACACAGCAGAGATGAAGTGCATTCACAGGAACTCTCTGAATAAACTTCTAGGCCTATGTTTCCCCCGAAGCAGAATGCTCAAACACTCCCTTAGCTTGAGAGCACCAAGCCGGAAAGAGAAAAAAGACCTCTCCCTCCCCAGCTGAAGTGCTAAAACACTTAACATGGCCCAAAACTCAGCCCTCAGCAGAGGCACAAGCTTCTCACCACTCGACAGGAAAATGTATCCCAAAGACTACTGGCAGCTCACCGCAGACAGAAAACCATCCAATATGACTACTTGTTTTGACTTTCAGAAAACAAAAAGCAAGCTAAAAGCATGCATGGAAGAAATTCAAATGCTCTTAGAAAAATAAAAGCATTAAGGGTAGATTTTCTGAAAGATGCATCTAGTTCTGCTCATGCTCTTCAGGCATACTGTCAGCACTCAAAAAAGAAATAAAATCCCATCTCTGTGAGAGCGTATCTCTGCCACATCTCTCCCACCCTTCATAAATTATTCCCCAAAGCATCTCCTGACAGTATATTTTGATCTGAGGGCAGGAGGGGGAAAATAACGTGCCTTTTATTAATGGACACGTCAGTACTCTTCTCTAAGAAAGAGGACAAATTCTACCCGGAGGCTACAGAAGCCGCATCAGGTGCGGGGCATGCCGAGCGAAGCACTGGGCGGGCTGAGGCTGGAGAACAACCCCAGCCCTCTCCTCTGCTCGGATACAGGAAGTGAAGGGCGGCTGGTGACAGGTACCACGCTGGGGACGAGGGACGCCAGCTCACAGCCCCAGGCCCCTCACGGCTGGGGCAGGAGCGGGGCGGTGCCGGCGGCAGCACCAGCCCCCGGGCGGCAGAGCGAACGCTGCCGCTGCCCCAGCCCCAGCCCCGCTCCCCGCACAGCCCCGCGGGCCNACCGCGGAAGGAGGCGGGGGCTGCCTCCGCCCCCTCACCTCCCCCGCCGCTAGGATTTACCTGGCCGGGGAGCCCGCGCTGCCCGGACCTGCCCCCACCAGCAATGCGCCTTCCCGGCGATAAGGGCGAAGGGGCACTGAGCGGAGCTCTCACCCCTCACCCTCCGGCCGGCCGGGCGGGCGGCAGCCGCTACACCGCTCCCGCTACCTCAGAGCCTGGCGCTGGAGGCCGCCATCTTAGCTCGGGCAGCGAGACCGCCCCCTCGGCGCAGCCGCCGTGCGGCCCGGGGCCGTCACGGGACGCGGTCACCTGATGTGCTCCGCGCTGCCTCCCCCTTCCCGCTGCCCTCCTCCTTCCTTCCTTCCTTCCCACCCTCGCCCCTTGCCCTGCCCTGTCCTGCCCTGCCCTGCCTTTTTTTGCCGGGAACAGGCATTGCTCTCTGCCTCGTCGCAGCGCCGCCGCGGGGCAAAGTCCCCGCCGCGCTCCCCTTGCTCGTCGCCTGAGGACTGCCGGTGACCGGTGGGATCCCGCCCGAGCGCCTCCAGGCCGTGAAAAGCGCGTTAAACAGTTAAAAATCCAGAGCATGCTGTTTAATTATGTACATTACTTACGTGACTGTAAAAGCGATGTTAAAATGCCACATTAAGTCTGCGGAGGCTGAATCACTGATCTATGTGGTTGGCTAACCACCCTCCAGATTTGTTACGGCACTCTTGAGCTGCCGGTCAACTTCCCCATATTCTGCACCAGATGTAAGGTTTCCCAAAAGTGTTGTAAACTACGCCAGCATTATAACACGAGCTCCTTAAAATGCCTACTGATTGGCAAAAATATTTTGAATATTTTTTAATATGACTTGCATTAGAATACTATGGCCTTCCCCTTCAAACCGTGTCATACAGTCTGCAGATGAAGAGAGCAATGAGGAAGAAACTAAGTGGAACTAACTATCTTGGCGGAAAAAGATCAAAACCACAGGTGTTAAATTTTTTTAGTATCCTTTAATATCCTTTTCATCATCATATGTACTCTTAAGACATGAAGCTGAGTCAGGGGAGGTTTAGGATGGATATCAGGAGAAAGATTTTAACCTAGATGGTGGTCAGGCACTGGAGCAGTCTCCCCATGGAAGTGGCCAAGCACCAACCCTGACAGCTCAAGAAGCTTTTGGACAATGTTCTTGGGCACATGGTGTGACTCGTGGGGTGTCCTGTGCAGGGCTGGGAGCTGGAGTCAGTGATCCTCGTGGTTCCCTTCCAATTCAGGATATTCTGTGATTCTATGATAAACTATCTGTCTTATATTTTGCTTAAGATATTTAAATACTAATCAGTCATTCTTCTGATAAATCTAGTCCTCTGAATCTGGGGCACTGTGATCAAATAGCACTGATGGGAAAATAACACTACTTTTGTGAGGCTGAATAAATTGCTTTTGGTTACAGAACTTCAAGGGAGGGGAAAAAAAGATTTAATGTTTTATGAACATACTAGGAATTGTAGGAATCTAATTTAAGAGGGAGGTCATATGATTCAGAAGAGTTTCTTTGAGTGCATGGAAGAGTTTTTGTACTGGTTTGGAGTGATTTCTGGTTTTGTTATTAGTTGGCTCAGAGGGTTTTTGGTTCGAGGAGTGTTGATTTTGTCTGAGTACTTATTTTATGTTGTTAATATAGGTAGGTAAAATACATCAAGTAAAGCAACAGCTTGTTAGCTGTTTATTACTCAGGAACAAAGAATGACACTTGCATAATGAAATTGCTGTAACAAAGTAGTAATCAATGTTTTCATGGATGGATTTTAATCAGATAGCACAGATTATATTTCAGTATATTTATTCAGATCAAGTTAGTATTTCAGTAACTGTGTTTCCCTCTATTTTTGGACATGCTTTTGCATAAGCAGTGGTATTAACTTTGGATCTAATGCAAACAACTGGTAAAAGGAAAGGAGGCCACAAATTTAGATAGAGAAAATTTGAGAGATCGTGAAGTAATGATTTTGAAATTATTCAGAGAAAAAGTGAACAAGGAAGGTGTGTTTTGCAATTCTGACAGGAAGTTATGGAAATTATATTATACAACATGGTACAATATCTTTCAGAAATTAAAGTAGACCAGGATTTCATTACTGTCTAACTATAAAGTATGCATGAAGTTACCTTGTGTGCAAAAAAGCATATTCTATTTTGCTCAGTCATTTTTTCTTTTTCATTTCAGGATATTTTTGGAGATGGGATCTCATTTTTCTGTTTAACTAAAGGTTTGTGGAAATGCTGGAATACAAAAATTGTATTTTTAACACCTCAAATTTAAAAGTTTGCTGTTTTAATTTAAAAAGAAAGTGAACGAAATCCTCACTCCATTAATGTCAATGGCAGTTTTGTTATTACCTGTGTCTGACACAGAAAGTGTTTTGCCCTTAGTTTTCCCAGTCACTTACAGAGTCAGAAATCATATCAGAGCCATTCTCATTATCAAAATAACAAAAGCAAAGCACAGGTTTGATGCCTTCTTGAAAGATAAAATGTTAAATTGCATCAATCCACTTTGGAGAGGCAAACCCAAGTTCAGTTCTTCCAGATCTCTCACCTGAAGTACTGCAGATGTCAATCTGACATTGTCCATTTAAATACTTCCATTTGCAAAAGAGTTCAGGTCGTCTTCATTCTAGAGAGCAAGGTCTCTCCTTACCATCCAATTATTGAAATCTGGAAGGAATGAAGAATTCTAGTGCATCACTAAATAATTGATAGTCCACTGGCTATTTCTGTGATCAGCACCTATTCTGAAAGACTGTGGTTTAGGATGGCTGAATTCTTCAAGCAAGCTACAGTACGGGTACTGTAGAGCCAATGCTAAAATTCTCTGCAGCAACAGTAAATACTATGATTGTAAATGCAATCTATAGTAGCAGAGATCCTATTACTTTTAAAGCAGATATATTGTGGTTTATAGCAGTAAAAAAGAACAGGTTCTGCCTAGCCTGCAAGCAGCAAACAATGGACGAATTAACTTCACTTTCTAGTCTCTAATGGTAGGGCAGAATTTTGGATCATCTGTTTGGACAAATGAGAGGTTTTTCCACCATTCCTTGTCTTAGAAGAAAATGAGTTTCTGCTGAAACTGGGAATAGTTACTTTACTCTCTTACTTAACTTTCATTGTTGGAGGGTACAGGACCATCCACTTTAAAGTCAACTACTGTTTTTCTGCCATGAAGTAATGGGGATCTATCCAGTCTTCGTAAAGACTGGATCTAACCACAGCTTAACGTGAATTTAGGATAACTAACACAAAATATGCTTAATAATTGTAATTTTTAGATGACCAAATAGCAGTAACAGTAAGCCTTTGATGACTAATTATAGTACTGGATTGAGAAGGGATAATGGAAAGATTTTGAAAGGGGAGTAGTAAATGTAAAAGTTCCACAAAAATCTAATTAAGTAACATGCCTTTGGAAACCTCTGTCCTGGATCTTGTCTCTTTTGCTGCAAAATTGTTATAAATGGCAAAATGCAGGTTACACAGAGGGCCTTCTGGAAATCAGACTCGCATTCCTGCATCAGTCTTAGTTCTATTCTTTGTTATCCCAAAGATGCATTAAGACTATGCTGACAATCTGCCAGCTGTTCAAAGCTCACATCAAATTTTTATGTATCTTGACACATTTTGTCTAAAAATAAATACAGATGCAGATGATAATAATTTCTCTTCTCTGTGACATTAATTAACAGGTAACTTTTGGATACTCCCTATTAATAATTCTATATTTCCTGATAGACTCTTTAAATGATGACTTGTTTGTTATCCTAGCTAATAGCTTGATAATAACTGTAACCTAAGATAATTAACTTTGTGATAAATTTTGGTAAATTATTAATAAATATCTTCAATACAGTGATGCATGCCAATCTGTATTCATATTCATAGCATTCCTTCAATAATTCCTCTTCTGTTTGGATAATCCTTTCATTTTGGCATTGGCTTATGTGCAGTAAATACTCACGTACTAACTTTTGATCTCTTAATCCATCTATACCCTTGTATAACCTGGTCTTTTTGGTGTGTCTTTTGAAGATAATCTACAAATTGTCGTGTAACTCTTTTACCATCCAATAGATAAGTTCCAATATTATTTGCAATCTGGTCTCAGTAGTTTATGTGGGTACATCTGGTGTAAGAAAAGTGAATATAATAGATTTGCTTAAAATATCAGATGTCATTCGTAGTAGAAAGAATCTTTCCATGGAACTAAATAACAATGCACAAAGATGTAACAGTTCCTAATGAAATTACACTGTTTAAAAAAAATGTGTGGTTGTATTTTTTCAAAGGAAAACATAAAGGAGAAATGCACTGTTTATTGTGTGTAAAATGAAATAGCAACCAAGTCATACAGGAATTCCTTAACTGCCTTCTCTTTTGACTGCATTTAGTCAGATTGTTGAAAAAAACAATCAGTACACATAGGTTCAGTGGAAACCTTGATAAAATGACAATGAAAATTCCCATATACTTAGTTAATCTTGGGAATGCTTCACCTTAGCATTGCAAGCCTGCTTAAGGTGAACTGTTCTTTGAAATATCTGACTCCTGGGGACCATTTTGTGATAAAAGGTACTGAGGATGTCCCAGGTGATATTTCTTCACACTATTGACACAGCCCATGCAGGGAAGCGCCCTGAAACACAAAGAGGCCTTGCAGAAGGCCCAGGTTGTGAGAAAGGCAAAGGCCTATGCAAATAAGAAATAGGAGTTCTGGAAGAGCAGAACTGGCCAGTGTGGTAGGAGTGGGTTTTGTACATGGAACTCAGAGGATGGATAAATACCTTCAACAACTGAGGGAGAAGGAGAGTAATCTGTCAGCTTCTGCAGGCTAGACCTGAGAACTAGGAAGATAGGAAGAGGTGTGAGGCTATGATTTTTGAAAATTTTACTGTGAACAGAAGAAGTGCTTAGGTAGGGGGGTCTTTTTCTCAAGAAAACTGATATAGGCAACACACAGAAGAGGGAAAGCAAAAGGAGAAGAAATACCGAGATCTGGCCTAGCAAAACACTCTTAATGATAGAAATAGCTGAGAATGACAACTGGGGATGTCGAGTAAGGAGACAGGGATTGATCTGAGGAATAGAATAGGATGATAGGAAGATTCCAGTGTAGAAGCAAGGAGTGGGAGAAAGGGCTTAACAGAGCAACAGGCTGCAAAAGACAGGGCAAAAGAGGCAGAACCCACAATAGTGCCCCTAATGCCCATTGGTATTTGACATCCTCTCTAGTGGATCTCAACTTAATTCTGTTGTTAATTATTCTTAATACTAATCAGAGATCTGTGTTGCAGATCTGGATGTTGTATATGATATTATCCCACATCATAACTATTTGGATTTTTAAAATAAATCTAGAGAATTATGCATTTACACACAAAAATAACTATGCAGTATTGACGCTGTAAACCCAAAAGTCTTTTAGAGTTAAAAAAATTCCTGAAGATTAGGATTGCCTTTGCAAATAATTGCATGCTTGTGTATAATTTTTATCCATGGGAACTTTGCCTTATTCACTCCACAAGATGAAAGGACTCATTGAATCCACATGGATGCTATGCGTGTTCTATTCACATTGCTCAGTTTGCTGGCCCAAGATTTATTTAGTGTACACTATACCAGCTCTACTATTCAAGCTTCAGAATATTCAAGCTTACTAATTTCCATATTGGCATTTCTGTGACATTGTTCAGTACACTGAGTGCTCCAGAAACATGAATTAATTTATTTTCACAACATCCTTCTGCTTCTAATATTTGACTAGTTGGAAGTACATTGATGTTTCTTCTTCTGTATATTCCTGCATATAATAATTTTCAAGTATCCTAATACAGCCTTTAAAGATCATGTATTTTTTAGCAAAAGCACACTTCTCCTTTTTAAAAAAACCAAAATTGCTTTTTGGTCTCTCCCTGTCTCTTTTTATAGACACAAGAACAAAAACAGATGACAGTGTACCTTGCCGGCTTATTCAATGTATTATTGATCTGTGTGACAGTGTGACATGTCAACTTTTACATGTCTTATGTATTTTACTACATACTCCTATCTTATAAAATTCATGTACTTAAGACATTACATTGTCAACTTCATTGTCTGTTTATTTATTGAAAGTTGATTTTTGTGGAAAGTTAAATTTAAATGCTAGTTCAGGAGTGGGAATGCTATTAATTTGAGAAACTGGACATTGATGGAGTGGCTGAAATTTATATTCAACAATTCGGGTAACAAAACACAAAAATTAAAAAAAAAAAAGTTTAAAAAAGTTATTTTGAGCACTGAAGTATTTCAGGAGCACAGTGAATTAGTGGGACAGTAGGAAAATTCAATAATTGGAATTTTTTGGTAGAACTGCTCAGAATCACAAGGAGATTCCTGCATTGCAGGTATTTAAATTTGGTCATCCAAACCAAAAGGGCCTTTGAAAACCAAGCAACAGGTCCCTGTTGCTTACGCAATACAGTTTTCATCAGCAAGAGTTATGGAGGAGTCACTTACATATTCTTGACTCCTCACTGCAGCCTGTAGAGCAATAGGGGAGGAGTAAGTACTAATTCTCTGATTCCCTACCCTGGGCTCAAATCTCAGAAGTAGAAATAAGTAAGATTATAATGCCCAATGGAAATAATTGTGGACAAAACAACAAACAGGAATTATTAACCTTGCCCACAGTATCTCAGATGATCCTTAAAGTCGTACTCTTTTTAGAGAGCGAGAATGTTTTTGTGCATATCCAGTTTCATCAAAATTTGTTCGTGAAGCTCAGAGAAGAATAGAGGAAATTATGATCTCATAAGTTGCCAGCCCAGCCATTGAAATTATAGCCTTGTGAGAAAGAATGTAATTCAGAAAGAATATTTCATTTTTCCTTTTTTTTGTTTTTTTAAAGCTTCCAACAGTCCAGTAGTATGCTTTTTACCATTTAGAATGACTGCTAGCTTAGAAATGCAGACTAACCATTTATGAATGATACAGCTGCAAAGTGTTGTCACAAAAACAAAAGAACATTTTATTGCCTAATAAAATTTCCTCAATTCTAATTCATCTGTGAACAGATCACTACCAATAGCAGCAGGAGCAATGAAAAGGCTTCTGCCTGGAAGATCTAAGTTGCATAATGTGTGAAAGCTGTGTTGCTTTTATAACAATTTAATCTGAATTATTTTCTGTATATCTGTTAGAGACTCCCACCCCAATAATAGTTTAACGCCTTATATGCATGATCCACAACTAGAACTTATTTTCATGGTGGATTTTGCAAAAATGTGTTTTGGTTTTATAAACATTTTAAAGTACAACAGAATGCAATTATCTGCTGGAACACAAGAAATTTCACATTAGTTCAAGAGCTGTTTTGTTGACCTGTGTTCAATTTCTCAAAGCATTCAGAAGTTTTATTTTGAGATTACACCAGGCATCCCTAGCTCCAGCACCCTAGCACAGAAAATGGGATGCCCAACACCTGCTGCTTTCCACATTTTGTATGCTGTTGCTCACTATCTAATCCTGCTCTCCAAAGAAACTGTTTACAACTGTTTCAAAAGTTAGTGTAGCTTTGTGTGTATGTGGTTTGTAGTATACATATTTTACTAGGCTACTTAAGCTGCTCTCTCCCCACCCCCATGTCCCTTTTTTGCTATGAAAACTGGAAATTAACTATAGTCGGAATGCCTAAAAATCATCAGTGATGAAATTTCAGGGTATATTCCTGTGTGTAGCTTTACATCTTGGTGTAACTTCCCACATGGCACACAAAGCCACCCTGTCCATGCGTGGCAGAGCTGGCATGTTACACACTAATGGCACGAGGTGCGTCTGATTTAACTGACTTTGAACCTGAAACTCCTGATGGAGCCACGAAAAGCCTTGATCCTGGAAGCTATGCCTCCTCCTCTGCAGACAGATCTCAGATCTGAGAGGTCATGTGCAATTACCCTGGAGTCCTTGACTCTGAATCTCCAAACAACATTGTGGAGCTCGTGAAGAAAAAGTGATTGAATCCACAGAGGTGTGTAGTATTCCCTATAGGCATATTCTCACCTTTATTGTTCACAGGCAAGAGGTCTCATCATTTATGTGAGAAATGTTTTAAGCTCTCTGTGCAACATCAGGGATTGCTAATGCTGGTCTGAAGGAGGGTGAAGAGTATTCCTAGGCAACACACCCTCTCCTTGGAAGAAGGCTCAGAAGAGATGGGCACAGGTGCTTATAAAGCTCATGTTATGAGCTATTTAGAGTGATAATCAGATTACATGCACATTAACAACAGAAGGAGGGTGTAGCATATACTGCAGTAATGCTGAGCTGCATTGCAAACCATGGACAAAGAGAAGCTGATACTTTGCCTTTCCCCATTATTGAATGACAGCTACAGTGTAGGATTGCTGGACACAGTGAGTCATAAAAAGAACATCAGTCAGCATGATTTTCAGACTCTTTCCCATTTCCTGTAATAAGCAGAAGCAGTACTTTGTAAATTTCTGTTTTCTTTTGAGTTGGTAGATATTTTTTCTTAGATCATTACAGTTTCACCTTCATTTCCCTCATGCTGTTGCTGGTTTCGTTTTTCTCATTGTGACCAAATCACTGAGTCCCTTACCAATTTCTCAGTCTTGCAGGGATACTGGTATTTCAGATTCTGGTGATGAAAAAGTATTTCACTCTTAATATCCAGATCACTGGGTCATTTGGCTGAATTAATGGAAACAGAAGTAGATGAATGTGAGAAAGCACAAGCAGCAAGGCAGAAATGCATGCAGTAAGTTAACACCCCTTCTAGCATCCATTTCAGGCAGTATATTATCCATATTATCTTCCCACTCTTTTTGCTTTGCTTTGACACAGATCGTGACCATCAAGTGGTATATAAGGCATATGCTGTTGTTTTTAAGCATAAGCATATGGACAGTTATGNTCATTAAATGGACCATGTTCCCTATTATAAAATGACAGAATTCTTCTTTTTTTCTGCTTCTGGTCCAAATTGCATTTTGAAAGGAGAAATATCTTCCACTATAGGAAAATCAAGAATAAAATTCATGAATATATAAGCCAATTTCATAATTGCTCAAGCTTTTTACTGATGGTTTTCACCCACAATCTGCAAAACAAGTGGTTTGTTAGCAAAAAAGTCACTGAGCCTTTTTTTTTTTTTAGCTACTGATCATGTTCAAACTGAATCTTTTTATGAAGAGGTAATTATTTGCATAACACCAGATATGCTGATTATTTCAGTGTGAATCTTATCATCTGAA
>VZTT01062040.1:18554-36722 GCA_013400855.1 Buphagus erythrorhynchus
CATTGTGTTAAGAAGACCCTCTTCAGATGTTAAAAGCAGTGACAGCAGGTACTCCACCCACTCCAGGGTGGCCTAATGTGAAACTGTCAGAAAGTGGTATGTGCAGATAGAACTCCACTGTTATGACCATGATGTTAAAAAAGACCTACAGGAAGTACCAAACTGATCCTGATGGGCTCAGTATAAGTTACCCCACAGAAATAGCTTCCCTATTTATCTCCCAGATGAAAAACATATGGCTTAGTGATGGCTCCTCCAAAAGAGAAGGCAGGATATGGAAACAACGAGCAGCCACTCTGCATGTTGTCTCCAGGGATAGGATAACCACAGAGTGGGAAGGGACTACCCAGGTAGGCAAATCTATAGCAGTGTGGAGTTCTATAAAGAATGAAGCTGAAAACATTGACCCCCACCATGTCTATATTGATTTATTTGCAGTGTTAAGGGATGCACAGAATGGGTCCTTTCTGGGAGCAAAATGAATGGGAAGTGAATTGACTTCTAACATGGCAAAAACAAGTGAGAGGAAATCTTGCACACTGCTTGAAAAAAAGACCAAATATGTGGGGTGGGTTGCTGCATATCAAAATGAAGATAACCTTGTGTATTCCTCAGTAATCAAGTTGACTCTCTTACTTGTCTTGCAGTGGCAATTACCCCATGCAAGGACAGAAAGGATAGTCTCCCCTTGTCAACAGAGCTGGGAGATAACTGGGAGACACTACTGGAGTGGTTCCATATGATGCAAGGCACTCCAGAACAAAATATTTGTTTAGGGAAGCCCACAGCAGGGGTTGGCCAGCGAGCTGAGAACTCTGTACTACAACCATTTCAGAGTGCAGTCGGTGCCACTTGTGCCTGGACCACCACTCTTTGTACAATCTGCCCCTTAACCTGAACAAGAGACAGTTTTGAGAAATATGGCAAATTCATTATACTAGTCCTTTTAACAAATATGAAGGCAAAAAATAAATTTTAGTAGGAGTGGAAGTTGTGTGTGGACTAACTCAAGCAGAAGCCCTTAGTCAAGCCACAGGCAAACCCACACTTCTGAGACTAATACTGGGCTAGATGCCAGAATTAAGACAGTTACAAAGGCATAAAAGTTCCTTGACATGCAGATTGGTGTCTTTGTTCAGCTGACAAGAATTTATCATGAACATCACTGCTGCTTCTGGGTTATGACAGGCCCTCAACATAATTTTCACTAGTTTAAGCTGTATGCTAGCTGCACTATCTCAGATAGCAGTGAGATGATGTGAAAGCCTATGCCAGCATACATTGGTAGCCAGTGATACAGTTAAGGAAGGGGGAATTGCTATTGCTAAACACATTGAAAGAGAAGAGTGACTCCCTTCTTTTTCTCTTGTCAAGTGGAAAGGCCAAAACTGTATATTTAACAGAGCAGCCAGTTCACCTAGTGTCTTGGAGAGGTCCTTTGTCCACTTCCTCCACTCCCTAAAAAAATAATTCCTGTTGGAAGCATCAGTTACCAGCAACACAAAGTCAAGCCTGGCCCCTTTTACAGGATAGCAACACATCTTCAAAGGTGACAGTGATGGAGATTAGAACAAAGGCTAGGAACCAGCCTAGGAACTGCAAGCATTTCTGGAGAAAAGCAGGTGCAGTCTGCAGGCTGAGCCACTCTAAAGGGAGATCTCCAGTGTCAGGCACACCCAGGGCAGATGCCTTAGGACTGACCTGTAAGCATGTATAGGGTCATCAGAGCCACACCAAAGCTTCCTGTTCCACTCCCTTCTCCAAAATACCCTGTATGCACACACAGGGAGTGAATGATGCAAAACTAGTGCATTCAGCTTTTTCACCGGAGGCAGAAGTGTATGGCAGAAGTGTCAACTCCCTTAGCAGCAGACTTCCATCTGCTTTACAGCAATGTGATGCACCTGCAATGGAGAGTGCAGGGACTGAAAGGGTACCAAATTCTGGGAGAAAGGAAAACTCAAGATAAAGCTGCTCTTCCAATTCCAGCTCAGGCTGCTGACACAGTAAGAGAGGCCATGGGAGAAAAAAAGATTCACTCCTACTTCCTAGTTGTATTGATTGGTGTGTTTTATCACACACTTTCAGTTCTTCCTGAGACTCCTATGCTGTCTCACAGTCACCTTGTTTTGGGAACACATGCAGGATGCTTGAAAACTCCCATTATTTATCCAGAAGAGCAGACAAATGCAGCTACTGATAGCATGAGAATGTGCAAGAGCAGTGGCAGAGTACTAAATACTGCATCAGTTACTAAGGGTTTTCAGTGCACAAAGAAAGAGAGTGGAAAGAAGAGATGTTACATGCAAGTACAATAAGAGGAAAAAAGCTGAAAAGTCTCAAAAAATTCATTAAGGAAAATTTTCAAGGGATCAATTTTGTTGCTAAAAAGACTACAGCAATAGATTAATTTTAAGCAATGTCATTTGGAACAATCCAATGTAAAGGGACAAGAACTTCTTTTTAACATGTTAAAATGTTCTAAGAGATGCATTTTAATAAATTCAATAAGAATGTTTGGGAAACTTAAGGAAAACACTCTCAAAGTATCTTCAAGGAGTTAAAATGTAGGCGGGATGTTCTTAAATGCATTAACATTTATATTAAATGAAAGTTCAAACAAGACCCTTCAATCTTATATATGATTCAAGCCAATAGAGAAATAAAATCCTGCTATGTAAATGGGAGCCATTGGTTTCACTGGGATTGCAGCAAGCCTCATTATAGTCCTACTTTAAATTAAAGTTGGATATGCAAACCCAAATTTGTACTTTTATTTGAGGAAGATTTCTTAAGCTGTATTGAAATTCAGAAAAGATGAATGCTGCTTTCCTGCCTATCTCCCAGGTTCTCAATTTTCATGTGCTTCAGATCATCTCACTAGCTATTCACTGATCAGCATCACTCTGCAGCTACCTGCAAGTTTATTTCTGCCTGTTCCTCTGCCAGATTACTGATCTCTGTTTTGTACTGCTAGTATACAGTTCATAATACAGTATATACTTCACCATATACAGTATATAATTCACCTCACTCCAGCTTGGATCTGGACCATAAAAGCCTTCTGACTCTGAAGGAATTAACCTTTCATTTGTCAGCCTGTTAGAGCACCTCATCTGATGTTATAGCACAAACAGGAAAATTATGTTTCTTATAATAAATGCACAGGGGATGGGAGCAGGTGATGGTAGTGATTTACCTGGGACTGCTGGTTCCTGACCAGGTACCACTGGTGCCAGGAAAACCCCTCTCAGAGGGCTCCACTACCATCTTGGTGCAGATGAATACTGTCTGGCCCTCAATGTCACTGATAAGGAAGATGCAAGTACCAGTACCCACCAAGATTTCAGCTGAAGGGGCTGGAAAAGTATGGGGAGGTTGGAGAAGGAGGAATGAGAGAAATAAGTTATTCTCCTGTTTTCTGAATATATTTTTTCCTGTGGCTTTTGTGATAGCTCTGGTCTTCAGTGCTCTGGTGACTAAAGTATAATGCTACATAGTCTTTGAGACAGAAAGTATGTTATTTCCTTTATTTGACTGTTGATCTAGCAAAATGTAAAGATATCTACAGTGGATGGAGTTTTTTCTTTAAATACTGAATTGAAAGTCACTGCCATGACCACAGCATTCAACTTAAAGTACTTAAGGTTAAATTACCTATTTAAAAGCCTGATTTGTCCAGCAACTTTTCAATAGACTAGAAAGCCAATCTGATGACAACAAAAAAGCAGTTTCTGTTCCATGTAGGGTCAAATCTATTCCAGTTACTTCTCTCTGGAAAAGTGGAAACAACAAAGTAACAGATACATCTCTGTGTTAAAGTGCAGCTAGGCTTTGATCTCATCATCCCAACTATAAAACTAATTGTGAGCTCTGTAAATAACATATTGCACAAATAGAACTTGAGTTACTACACACATTGCAGGCCTCTTTCCACATTCAGCCTATGACTGGCAGGATGCTGCCTGGAGCTACTGGATTTTCCCAGCTTCCAGCAAGCAGCCTTATGGCACCAAGCCTGCTTGTGTACTCAGCAATTTGGTTCCAGGGCAATATGTTCAACTTCCCCACATCAGTGGGTTTGTGCATCTTATGACCAAATTAATTTTACACGTGTGTTACAATATGCAGTACTTCCTCCTTCTTCAAGAATGATTTACAATTAATCTTTGTCCTGCAGACTCTAGAAAATCCATGTCACAAAGAAACCTGAGCTAAAGAACAGATTCTCTAGTGCCTAAGAGCAGGCAGGAGTTCACACTGCATTCTTCCCAACCATTAAACAGATCAACAGCATCCCCTTCTCTTTGCACTGACATCTTTTCATAAAACTCCAAGGAAATTCATTATGTTTGCAGTATCTATTCTCACAACTTCAGCTGAATTTGACTGATGAGCTCAGAAGTTTTTGGGGCCAAGTTAAATAGACAAAGTGACCCAATGCAATCCTTCTCAGAAACCTGGCTAAAAAGGACATGTAAGGGATTACTAATACTTACCTTCTTTATAGTCTTCATTTTTTGGACCCAATTCTGACTTTGCCAACTGGCTACATTAAGAAAGAGGACAGAGAAAAGTAGAAAAAGATTGCTGAATTAGAAGTACACAAATCTTGTATTGCATTGCATTGTACACTTCCCCAAGACTGGGGGAGTTCACCAGGTTTATAATCTGGTGCTCTACATCATGCAAAGAAAAGCCTATGGGCCCCAAGGAGGACCCAGACTCTGAGTCTGCTGCGTACCATACACATATGGTTCTCAAAGGACAGATATTTCCTAACCATAATCTTGATGCTCCATAGGGCAACTAGTATCTCAGTAGCCAAAGAGGAGGGGAGATCTCAAAGGAGCTGTGAAGAAAGACATGGGTTTTATGCAAGCAGTCTTTTACTAAGAAGAGTGATTCTGGTTTTAGGAGACCGGTACTGACATTAACATACTCATATTCCCCTGTGGACTCTTAGCTGTAGATTTGCCATGACATGACTCATTGTGCATGCTTTCTCTTTTCATTGCATAAATTGAACAGGAATTGAACACCTAGAAATAGAATACCTCATAAAATGTCAATTGACATTTTCCCTTAGCATTTCCATGCTTTTGTCAAAGATAGAGTTTAAAATGGATGCCATGTTTTTCTCATTGATCTTAGACAGTGTTCACTGAAACATTCAATGTTGTCAGAGAAAAATTCCTAGGAAAACAAGCAAACATATTCATGTGAACAATGTATATTAACTCTAATCAGAATTTAAGTCCAGCCCCAGCCATACCCAGCCCCTCTGAGGACCAGCTGGGACACAAGGGCATTTGTGTTCTGCCAAACTTCTATACCATTAATACAGCAGAAAAACACCTCATTCTGGGAGTAAAGTCTAATTAGAAGAGTTTTTCCCCTGTCTCTCTTCCATTTTTAACAGCATTGAGAGGGACATTAAAAGATTTCTTCCAGAAGGATGGCATTTACACACAGAAATCCAAAGGGAACTGAAGATAGACTATTCCATGGCTGTTGATCTTGTTCATGTCAGTGTTTCTGCAAGGAGGATGATGCTATTCACATTTACTATGTGAGGAAAGCTCTGATAGCCATGGGACAGGGCTTGTTCAGTTTAGAATCCAAAGTTTCACAACAAGTACACCAAACTAACTCTCATGCTGAAAGTGGCAGAAACCAGACTAGATTCTTCTACTTCTCCATGGTAATGCTACCAAGGCATAACGTAAGTCAATGATGGAGAAGATGACAAAAGTGTGAAAAAGTACAAGAGGACTACAAAGATGTGAGGAGGTTATACAGGGAGAAAATTAAAAGGCCAAAGTTCAAGTAGAACTTATTCTCACTAGGGCCATAAAAGGCAAGAGAAAATGTTTTTACAAGTATATCAGCAACAAAAGGAGAGCAACAGAGAATCTCCATCCTTTACTTGACACAAAAGGAAACACAGAGACAACAGACCTCAGGGTACTCACCCCCTAACCTGGAAGACAGGGATTGGAAGTAGAATACAGCCCATATAATCTAGGAGGAAATGGTTAGTGATCTGCTACACCACTTAAAACACCCATAATTCTATGGGCTCTAATGAGATCCACCCAAGGATACTGAAGGAGCTGGCAGAAGGACTTTCAAGCCACTTTCAATCATCTACCAGCAATCTCGATTAACTGGAGAGGTCCCAGTGGACTGGACATTGACAAATGTAACATTCATCTACAAGAAATGTTGGAAGGAGCCTCCCAGAAGCTACAGGCCTGTCTGTCTGACCTTGGTGCTAGGTGCTCGGGAGGGTAATGGTCTGGATCATCTTGAGTGCCATCACATGGAATGTACAAGACAACCATGGGCTCAGGCTCAGCCAGCATGGGTTTATGAAAGGTAGGTGCTGCTTGATCAACTTGATCTCCTTTTACAACATGATGTTGCTGCTTGGTGGATGAGGGGAAGGCTGTAGATGTTTTCTACTTGGATTTTAGTAAAATCTTTGATACTGTCTCCCATGGCATTCTCCAAAAGAAACTGTCACTGCCTGCTCATGGCTTAGGCTGCAAAAACAAAGCAGCAATTTTAAAGTAGATTCCACAATCCTTTACAAGGAAAAAAAACAAACACCAATCCACCACCCCAAGGATTTCTTCTTTCTTAGTTCAGTAGTTTTGAAACTGATGGATTAAAAACAAACAAACAAACAAACAAAAAACCCTAATCCATGCAACCGAAACTCCTGAAAGTGTTCTGTGGGAAGGGAACAGAGCCCATGATAAGCCTCACTCCAAGGCAGGGCAGACCATTTCTGAGTTGGATTTGGTCTGTGTTTCCCACGGAAATGCAAGACAGTCTGGAAAGAAGAGCCTGAGTTGGAAAGGTAAGAGAAGAATTTTAGCTTTTGAAAGCTATGTTTAAAACGCTGAACTCCTGCAAGCTGAATGATTGAGTCATTGAAGTAGCAACACTGAGATGCAGAAAGCATGGGCTACTTGACATCCTTTACAATCATGTAAGCTGTCTCTTTTTTACGAAGGAAGACAAAGATTATGAAAAGTTTAAGTAACATTTTCACCTGATTAGATTATGAGTTTTTATTAAGCACAAACGAGTCCAAATTTCTAAACAGAGTTTTGTTTTTAAGACATCTAAAGCAGAACATATAAACACTTGACTAAAGACTATTTCATAGGTACTTCTGGACAGCTAAAATTCACTCAGAGGTTATGTATATTTTATGTCAAGCACTGGTCCTGATGCCTTTTTGGCATCAAATATAGGTACTCTCTGACCATTATTAAAATAAAACCAAAGCAGTGTCTAAGTTAATCTTCCTGAGATAACTTTTCAGGTAAGAAACTGAATGAAAATAAACAGGAGAAGAACAAATAAACCAGCAAACAATAAGGTGATGCAGAAGGGTTATATTCCCAGGGATGCAGGCACCCCAGGGACTGGCTCTCAGCAGGCTGCCACAGCCCCTTGGACCAGGGTATGTACGGAGCCACCTTCCTTAGCAGGGCTGCCAGAAAAGGGGGATGGTCCTGGAGGGGTCCCCACTACACCCACGGCTGCTTCTTCACACGCATCACACACCTGACTGCTGACCCTAAACCTCTTTATCCTCGTTTTTTCCCTCCATGGGGCAGCAGTCTCCAGTGTATTCCAGCAAGACTCAGGTTTCCCAGCTCCCCCCAGCAGTCCTGAGGGCTCCCTGCCGCCCCCGTGGGCTCCTGGCCACCACTCCCTGCTCCTGCACCCCAGGGCACTCAGGTGCCTCCCAACCCATCCCTATGAGGTGACCAGGCTCAGGAATGACCCCTGTTTCCTACTCCTGGCCTCTCAGCTTCTCTTCACTAGAAATAAACTTGGAGGAAAAAGAATAAGCAGTTCCAGTGTCTTCCAGCGATTAAAAAAAACCCAAATGTTTGGAAGGTTTGAGACAACAGCAGGAATCAGAATCAACACACTTTAGAAGAATTCCATGCTATTCTCTTGAAAAGAAAACACTGTTGTCCCAAAACGAGTTCTTTCACCCAGTGCGCAAAAGGCCGATCCACACAAAGTAGAGGTATTTGATTTATTTGCAGTTCTGTGCAGAAAAGGGTGGTAGGCAGTAAATCCACAAAGCCAGCATAGTGACTATCAAAACTTTGCAGACACTAATGTTGATTGGCTCCCAATTACATAGTCATCATACTAATTAATATTCAATCTTCTCTTAGTTGAATGGTTCTCTTGCTTCATGTCCTAATTAGCCTACAATGCTCAATCTTCTTTCAAGCTGGTGCCCACATTTCTTCAGCTGATGCCTTCCCTTCTTCAGACAGATCTTTTCTTGATCCAGTGGACATGATCTATTACTGGAATTACCTAGTTTAATAACTTTGCTTTGTTTTGTTTCTCATAATCTGGCATTATATTGGTAATTTCACCAAGTGTAGCTGGTTCAGCACTGTTACATCTGGTTTCAGTTATGTACTTAGCTTCTTTCTTCTATTTTTTTTTCTATATAGCTGCTGCAATTAGTGAGACATGCTAAATATAACTTATCTATTTGGGAGCCATACATGAACATTAGAGTATGTCAAGTATACTGAAGTCAGGTATCACAGCCAACTGAGGGCTGCAATTTCTTTCTTCATTTCCTAATAAGAAAAAAAATAAAAAGGCAAATTAGGAGTCAGTGTGCATACAAGTCTGAGAACCCTGATAACTTCTTCATCCAAAGAATCCAGAATCTGTACATGCATACAAGTGTTAGTAATATTTAGCCTATACATGTGCTACCACCACCACAACATCTTCCTAGCCCCACTAGCTTCAAACATGTCCTTAGGCATGCAAAACAGAGAGCAGGCCAGAGAAACTGCAGGGATCTATCTCAAGGAACAATGGATCTCTAACAAGGTGCTTTCAACAATAAAAAAGAAGACAGTTCCTGAAGACCCACTACTGAAAGCTGAAACTAAAGCTAAAAGTAGACAGAAAATGAACCAAAAAATCAAGCCCAGCCACAAAAGCCCACAAGTCCTGATATAACACAAACAAAACCCTCCTCATGCTAAAACACATTATTTTGCTAGATGAGAGAAGGGTGCATTTTTCAGGAATAGCCTCCTTGACTAAAGAGAAGAGGCTTCCTCTTTTTTTTAAGGGAGACTTAGAAGCATAAAGATTTTTATGTAATTTCATGCATAAACATCTGAAAGACAAATGGATTCAAGGATCTCGAAGCTGAAGACCAAATGTCCAATCTATCTAAAACAACTCAATACTGAGAATGCCTGCCTGGGACCATGGGTGCCTGTGGAAGATTTCTGCTGAGTTCTAACAATTCAGAAATCCTCTGTCAGAGGAAGAGATTAGAGAGTTGGACTCATTAGCATCAAACCATCATAAGCAGAAAGCTCCTTACAGGTCATATTAAAGATGCTTGAGCCATGCCAAGTTCAAAAGAAAGTCTAGTGAGCTTACAGAAAAGCCTGAAATTCTTGTAATGTTTCATATTTAATTTCTTTTCAAGGATGGAATGAGTGCTATCTAAGTGTTACCACGTGTGCCTGGCTGCAAGGGGAGAAAGAGGAAGTGGCAGACTGAGGAAAGCACTCTCCTTCTACAACGCCCCCATCCTGGAATAGTTCTGAAGGACTAGTGACAGACAGATTAACTGGTTTGAGAGGCCTGTGTAGGTGGATCCATTGCCTTTTTCTGCTAAAATTGCCAAAAATTATGCCAAATTCAACAATGGGTTTCCAATATGAGTAGATGTCTTCTAGCGTGAAACAAAAGTCTTGTAGCACAGGCAACTAAGCAGTAAAGAGTGATAAATGTGAACACATACATGTGCATAACATACACACACACACATAATACCATGTGACAGAAAGTGCTATAAGAAAAAAAAATTTACCTCCACTAATTCGGTTTTGTCTGGATTTTCTCTCTGCTGGTAAATGCACATGCTAAGAACAGAATATAGTTTTGCCATGCTCGATATACTGACGTTCTCAGTTGCTGTGACAACAGCAGCCAACACTTTCTGAAGAAAAAAAAGTAGGAAAAAAAAATTGTAGGAAACTACAATTCAGAATATAACAAGGTATGTCCTGCTTTCATATATTGTTAAATAAAAGTGGCAATTCGGAGAGCTGACTAAACATCTCACAAGATTTAACTGGAGAAAACAAGTTAATTTCTCACACTTCAGACAAAAGGAAGGTTTAAAGTCCAGACAATGTTTTCTTACTCATCAGTCTATGACATGAGCAATCATAACTGACTCCAGAAGAGCAGGGAATGACACAATCCACTTTGTTATAGAGTAGCTGCCACCCAAAAAGTCACTGTTGTATTTCATTAGAAATGCAATATAGGGCCCTGGAAAACCTATCTTTGGAAGCCAGGCTACAGATCTTCCAGATACAGCTGTGCCAGCTGGAAACAGAAGCTCCTTAGGTGCTCACCTCCACCCATTAGCTGGATGTGTACTGTGCCAAACACCAGTTAGCTCCTGCCTTCCAACTCAGGAGTGGATGAACTAGCAGAATGACTGCCTGTAGCAAATTACCAATCTGTCATACAGTCCTTCTGTGAATGTGCTAATCTGTGGAAATGCAGCACTAACAGGCTAGTGGCACCACTGCTGTTCAGTAACTCTGTTTTGTGTAAAGTTGTGAAAATATAGCTTAAGAAAGCAGCTACACTGAATGAAAATATTACTGCCTCACAGCTGGTTGCCCTTGACTCAGCCCTGCTCAGGTCAGTTAGCACAAGATTCAAGCATTTCCCTGAATTCCTTCTATCCAATGTGCAGGTAAGAGGCACAAAACCCACACAGTGTGCTTTCAGCTGCTGCAAACACAACACATAGGACATGACAGAGGTGCATGGCCAACATCCCCAGTGAAACTACTTCTAATTGCTGCCACATAGGTGACTGCATGCTCTTCTATTTGTTCATCAAGTTCTATGCTTATTACCAAGCAAATAAACAGAAACTGCCACCAACCAAAGCAACTTAACAAACTCAAACAAATAATAAAAAAACCCCTATCTCATAAAAAACCAAGAAGATATATTTTGGAGGTTTACCCAGCTTACTGACTTCAAGAAATTTCCAAACAGATTATGTGGTACAAGCATCAAGTTCCAGTGACACTCAGGTTAAGGAAACAAGTTTTCTAAAAAGACTTGTTTCTTGACTATAGCTTTCTCCTCACAGCTGAAAATGTGAACAACAAAACCCCTTAAAATTTGCTTCCTTAGGACACCAGCCTTAGAAAGCTAGTTTCACTTCTACAAACTATGTCACAGCTTAAAAATGTGACAGAAATTGTGTGGACAAGCCCCTTCATCAGAGGGGATTCTACTCTGGTCATATTCTCCCCATACAGAGGAAACATCCAAATAAGACTCCCTTTCTCAGACAGATAAACAGCAGCTTCTTCTGCTTTGACCAAACTCCAGGACTTCAACTACCAATTTCCCAAATTTTCATCCAAGCAATACTCCCTGAAAGTCAGGTCCTTTTACACCCTCTCCAGCTCAAGCAAAGGAATCTCTTTTACCCCCTGCAGCTAGGCCCACTTTTGACCCTTTCCCCAGCTATAGCCTAGGATAACAACTACTCTCCCACAGGGGACTAGAAAAACTTTACAACACTGTAAAACTGTATGAATGTAAAATTATAACACTGGATTTTGAAAGAATTTTGGACTAGCTGGTGTTAGTATTTTATCCAGGAAGTGCTTTAGGTCAACCTGCTAATTTCAGGTTCAAAGCCATAAATGCTAAAAATCAAGGTCCTTTTCTGGTTCCTAATAAATGAGAACATGCAAACAGAAAAACAAAACAACCCTACCCCAATCCATCATAAAAACTGCATTAATAACTAATAGTACTAGAATGTTATCATTGGGCTATTTTAAAATTTAACAAGGCCTTTAACGTTAAAAATTAGGCAGAGAGCCCCATCGTCTAAAATACAGCAAGAGCAGTTTCAACAAGCTGCAGAAACAACTGTCATAGTCCCTTTACAGGCTGAATTATTTCACAAGCTATATATCCCTCTCATAAATTGTTTGAATTGGCATTGGTTAACAATCAACTTAACTTACAATCATAAAGAAAATGTCCTACTTCAGTATTAACAAAGTTGAAGTTAGACTTACTCTGAGCTCAGAGTGATCCACATACACTCCTCGTTTTTTAATTTTGATTGCTTTCTTGTCCCACACTTGTGGTTGCACATCCACCTGAGAACATCTTGCAGGAAGGTGTACCTGCGAATCTGGAATGACATAAATTTAAGACAGGATTTTTGTTAATGTGGAATAGAGTATCTGTGGAGTATCCTGTACCTGAAATAGGTACCTCTCTGCAATAACAGAGAAAAATTTTAGTCAATTCATAGTGCTCAAATGCAAGTACATGAAAAATGATTGAAAGAGAATCATCACCAATGCAAATACTGTATTAGCTGTTAACTTACAGTAACAAAGTTTTATATGCAGAATATCCTTACTTGCATTGTTCTTTGATGCAGGAGGTTCAGCAGCTTGCTTCATAATCAAGTCCTCATAAAACCCTTTTCTTTCAGCACAGGTAGGCCGCGGGATATTGAAAACTTCTTCACGATTAGCATTAAACAATGTTTTTATCTAGATCATGAGAAGAAAAGGGATTTCCAAAATAAGGCTACAAAAATTTTAAATTTTCTATTTCAAACAAATGAGTGCATTTCTCAATTACACTGAATACTCATCTAGGTAAAACAATCTATTAAAAGTTAACAGCTTGGCCTTAAAAGGCTAGATTTTCATAGCACTGCAGACTAAAATACCTTCTCTAATCAACCTTCTAAAGTTTAAGAACCATTAAAAAAAGTATGATAAACCAATCAAAAAGGGGTGACATTCACCACCCCAAATACTGCTTATTGTACATTTACCCGGCCTGATGTCCTTTAGCTTGAATATTTATGACAGCTACAGAGGGAAAAGGCAGGGCTCAGTAGACAAGTGTCAACTTTTTGGTAATGTGGATTTGTTTGTTTGTTTTTTAAAATTTTAGAAGGCACTTACTAATTTTATAAAAACTTCTGTTACTTAGACAAAATAATCAGAACAGAATAGTAATATTTTAAACACCTTCCTTTAATGAACACTTGGATTCTAGAAAGCACAGCATGTGTTCTTAATTAATTTTGTTAAGAAATACAACTAAAAATTGATTTCCAAGTTGCTTAAACAGAAGTTAGTCCTTAGCTTTTCAATTTGTCAAGTTTCCTCCTAGATGAAGAAAGAAATTTATTTTTTTGGTGAAATAATTTAAATTAGAAATTACATTCTATCACTAACAGTGTGACCACAGTACTTTTTCAGTAAAAATGCTTTCAGAAAAACAAGCTTTTTCCCAGCTACCTTTCAAGCACTGTATAATCTTCACTAAGTACACACCAAACCACCTTGAAGCTACTGAACTGGTTGTCTGAAGTGTATCTATATATCTGTCTAGTAAGCTCAAGTGTGTGAAAAGGGAGAAAAAGTTGGGTCAAAGTCAATCTTTTTACTCAGAAAACACTTTAGACAAATGCTTTCAGCATTGTTTTGTCTAAGCAATTTAAGAGACAGGGTTCTGGTGCCTGAGTAATAACACCATAAATCTGCTTAAGAGCAGCACAGTATTCCAATGTTTCAAGGAGTTGTAAATTAACAAGAAACTGAGTAACAAAGAAAGAAAAGTATTGACAGAAATACCTCTTCAGGGAGATCTTCATGTGGCACATCAGATGTTGCAAGGAGCAAAACTGGAGCAAAGTATGGAATGTTATTCAGTAGTCCTGTAAAACCAGCTTTCAGTGTAGGTCCAACAGCCTCCCACCACGAAGGGATTTGTGGGATATAAATTATACTTGGTGCTGTTCTTTGAGCTTCTCGTATCAACTGGTAAAATGAAAGCTTGGATAAGAAAACTACATCATGCAGAACAGGCCACTAAGTAACCATATATCAGTCAGACTGTCTTGTGAAATAAGAGTGCATAAAGCCAAGACATGAAAACAAACCTATAAATGAACAACTCCCTAGCAATAAGGTAACATTTTCACTTTGACTCAAACATAGACATTGTTATGCAGACAGAAACAGAACTGAATCAGGTTTCAAAACTACTTAGGGGTAAGGTTACTCCTAAAGAGCCTCAAAACTCAGATGAAGTGAGGATGTGCCTGAAAAATCAAGACTAATCCTTCAGCAAGATGTGTTAGCCTGGAGAAATCGCTACACAACTGCGACTGCACCATTTCCAGTTCAGTGTGGGCATATATCCACATCAGATTGGAGCACAGCCTGAACAAAGACCTATGGGAAAAGATGAGGGCTAACACAATAAAAAAGCCTGATCACAAATCATAACTTCAAGCACATTTTATATGAGATGACCAGTCCTTCACCTGCCTGAAGAGCTAAATCACTCAGGGCCTCTCATTCCTGTCATTATTGAAGTATCCATCAGACCAGATAATGTGCTTTGAAAGACCACAAACCGCTGCCTACAGATGGCACCTCAATCACAGAAGAGGGCACAAATCTACTGCATGAGGGAAGTGGTAACAGTCCTTTCACATGGCAAATTTCTCCATGCACCATTTCAGAGTAACAATATGCAGGGAGTTCCTGACACAAGATAGGAAATGTGTGGTATATCCATGTAGTAGACAGGATATTTATATAGCCATAGGTGCAACCATGACATAACAGAAAGAGAATTGTTCTTCCTGTGTGGCAAACGAGTATCCAGTCACATGATGTGTCTGTCCTGACTTGTACAGCTCAAAAATGCTGCTAATAAAGATAAAAAAATTTTAATACAATGATGCCAAGTAATTAAATTTATTATCTGCCTAAAGGTAAAAAATCAAAACTGCAGTAATCTGCTTAAATTTATTTTTTCTAGTTAAGGCACACACTTTACTTTACACATTTAAGCATTCCATGAATTGCAATGCTTTCATTGCATTTCACTGCAGCAGTATAAACTGTATATGTATATTCAAAAAAACTTTACAAAAACTTCGGGTGCCCTACAAATACAATAAAAAAGGAGGTTACAAAAAGTGCATGATGCCATCAGGCTCATGCAGAGCCAGCTACTGGGAGCACAGATTTAAGAAGCAACAAAAACAACTTTCTGGATCCCATCAAGACCAGCAGGATTAGTTTCCACAAAGAGGGGCTCATTAGCACACCTCCCACCTTCCCAAGCTGCTAGCAACATCCTCCCTCTTTCATTTCAAATAGAAATGAAACATGGCTATGTACAAATATCTTTATTCAGTACCATTCTATCTACAAGAAAACTGAATTTTTAGACAAAAGTAAACACATAACAGCAAATCCAAATCAGGCCAGCTCCACTACCAGTGAGTTGTGCTTATTTCACTAGACTAAATACAGTTCAAGAATCCTATGAGATCAACCAAAAAAACCAAAAAAGATACCTGTGAGCATGTTTCTTCCTGTGATGTGGTGCTAACAAACAAGGTGGATAAATCTAGTGTATAAGCTGGAAACTTTTCCAGGGCATGTAATACAGCAGGTGCCAAATCAAAAGCCTGCCCACATCCTTGCTCTTCAACCAGTAAGAACCGTGGCCTGAAAGATGTTGGCTGGTAAGAAGAATTTCTACAAAAATAAGAAGAAAACAAGTTTTTAAAAGAGTGATGAAGAGGCATACAGATGTTAAATATTTTTCCCATACTTTTGTTTTTTTGTAAGTATGCTCCATGCTCTACCAAATAATAAGCTGGTCTGTGATTCTGTGATCAAGAAGACCAGCCTATTTATCAAAGTCTGTTTTCTCAAAAACTGGTATCACTCCTCTGCTAAAAAATCCTGCCAGTCCCCAGCATGTCTACTATTCCTTTGGCTGGGTAAAGTAACAGTTCTTAAATCCCACAGGGGGAATGTCCAGGCAGATACACACAAAACAGCTGGTCAGTAACCTCATAAACAGCAAAATAACAACTCTCAAAGCACAAACCAGTCTGGGTCTCTTCACTGTCCATACACAACTATTTTCAGCTTGTCTTGACTTTAAGTGAGATCTCTACTCCTGTCAAATTTAGCTAGATTTGGCCACAGTTCCTGGAGATGGTGGGAAGAAAGGGGCAAAACCATATTTCTAGAAAAAAAACTAATGTGGATACTGAAACACATTAGTTGTATCTGAAGAAGAACATGTCTTGATTGCTTAAATTACAGCACTACACTAAATATGTATAAGATTTATATTCATTTTATTCAGTCATTCTAGTGGTTTCATCTTTGACTTGTGTTAATTTCCTAGTCATCTTGTTTACTTTCATGAAATAGACTTGTGAAGAGGTTTGTGCATTTTCCCACCACATTATTATTTTACCTTTACTTGCTGAAGCCAAAGATTCTAGAGACCAACCAAGCTCAGCAAGTCATAATTTCTGGGCAGCACAGCCATAGGAAGGGAGAAAAGTATCTGACAATAATGTATTTTTAAAACTATTGGACTATGTGACTTCCACAATTAAAATGTCAAAAGATAACAAAAAATCAGTAGGGTAAAGGTAAAAAAATGGAGACATAATTTAAATTTTTCTCACAGTGATTTAACAAACCAGTTCTTGATTTTGTTTCTGATTCATAATTTGCTACTGGTTCAACCATCTTGGAAAGTAGAAGGGTAAAAGATGATTACATAAATACATAGAGATTTTTTAAGCTAAAAGGACAAAATGAGCTTTTTAGGGGTCGTGATTCTTTGAAGGAATACTATGGATTAAACCAACATGTTTTAATACAACAGTTTGACTTAGTAAAAGAAGGCTGGGCTGATCAGTTTGACAAGTTAGGGCATTGTAGTCAGAACAGTTAGATCTAGTACCCAGTTGGATCTTCACAGTTGAATTCTTGCAAATATTGATCACCCCCACATACACCCTTAACTCCTTCATCTAGCAACCCTCACATATCTACATAACATTTCACAGATTCAGCCATCTCAAAAATGTCACCATAAAGAGGATAAACATGTACCTGCGAAAAGTGCGGAATTCTGCTTTTTTGCTGTCAGGCTTCTTTTCAGAGATTGATGGTAAATCATCATCACTGTCAAACCCATCATTCCCTAAAACAGGATTTAAAGACAAGAGAAATTTGTTATCTTTACTGGATAGTTCATATCTGGCTCTTGCTTTAATACACCTTTGAAATCAATGCTGGAAACCATTTCTCTTGCATTTTGTTATTTGAATGCTATTATCTGAAGAGTACACCCTACCACGTCTAAGAAGATTGCACAAGCCTATACAAAGCTGTCCTATGTCCTATGATTTGCAGCAGGTATTATCTCTCTATTGACAAACACTTGGGAGGTTTTTCCTTAGAATAAAGGTAATCAGGAACAACTACTGTAGTTCCTAGATACCAGAAAAATCATTCTCCCCTCATTTAAGCATTTCTTTACTATATTAGTAATAATTATTGGCTACATCAGTGGACAAAGGAAGGGTTACAGACATCATTTATCTGAACTTCTTACATTTATCTGTATAGTTTTTGACATGGTCCCCCACAGTCTCCTTCTCTTTAAGTTGGAGGCAGATGGATGTAATGAGTGGACTGTTAGCTGGATAAGAAAGTGGTTGGATGGTCACATCCAGAGGGTAGCAATTAATTGCTCAGACTTCCAGTTGACATCAGTGACAAGTGGTGTCCCTCAGGGTCCCTACTGGGACTAGTGTTAATATCTTCATTAATGACATAGATGAAGGAATTGAGTGTAACCTCAGTACATTTGCTGATGACACCAAGCTGAGCGGTCCAGCTGACACACCTGAAGGACAGGATGACATCCAGAGGGACCTGGACAAGCTCAAGAACTGGGACAATGGGAATCTTATGAGGTTCAACAGGTCCAAGTTCATGGTGCTGCATGTGAGTCAGGGCAATTCCCATTATCAACAGAGGCTGGAGATGAACAGATCAAGAGCAACCCTGTCGAGAATGACTTAGAGTTGCTGGTGGATGAGAGGCTGGACATGACCCACAATGTGCTCTTGCATCCCAGAAAGCCAATTATATCTGGGGCTGCATCCAGAGCAGCGTGGGCAGCAGGGCAGGGAGGGAATTCTGCCCCTCTGCT
>VZTT01062040.1:41235-54151 GCA_013400855.1 Buphagus erythrorhynchus
TCGTGTTGGGTGGGAGTGGTGATCTCGTGCAGAGCAGGAAGTCTCTGAAGGGGGATCTGGACAGGCTGGATCAATGGGTATGAGGTTCAACAAAGCCAGGTGCAGGCTCCTGCACTTCAGTCACAGCCCCATGCCATGCTACAGGCTGGGGGCAGAGTGGCTGAACACTGCCCAGGGGAAAAGGATCCACACTGTTTTCAAACTCACCAACACATTTCTCAGCCAGGTCTTCAAGTAAGTTGTCCGATGGCTTCAGGGTCCAGTCTTGTGTGTGAATTTTGAAAATTTCTAATCTTGCCTAGAAACAAAATGGTTGCATTTTAGTTTGCCTTAATTTTTTTCTTAAGAAAACAACCACAACGCAAAACCCCCAAACCCCTCACACTAGTACAAATACCTTTCCTGTCTGCTAAACTTCTAAGTATTTTAAATGTCAGTTATTAATACACTCACTACTTCTTCAAGTAGGAAATTTAATCATTCCTAAATTCTTATATCAAACTGCTGTGGGGGATGCAGTGAAATAAAAGACAGGTGCATCTTCTATAAAAAGTGAGTTTTATACGTGTGAGACCTAAAGATTTTGAAGAACAAATTGTATTAAAGCCTCATCTGCAAAATTTTGCATCAAAGAAAATTTCTCTCAAATTTAGCAAAATTCCAGTCATGGTTTCAGTAGTTCATCAAATTTTCTTTTCTGCCAGTTCATTCAAAGAAAATAGTCGTAGTCCATTTAAAATTGCTACAGTTGCTACCAAGAACAAAAACTATGACTCAAACTACTGTCACTCATCCAGAAAATGTCAAGCATTGCCCATTCTCATCTCTGATCCTAGCAAGACTTTCAGTGAAGTATCTCCTGGTACACAGATTAATTATGGCACAGTCCTAGAATTCTTCCACAGCAGGGAATTGTGTATTAGATCTATTTCATGGCATCTTGTCTCTTGTTCCTGAGAGCAGATAAATACTGGATACAAATGTTTATGCTAAATGCACTGTTTAATGCATTTTAGTAGCCTTCACTCCAATTAGCATTTTGACTTTGCTCCAAAAAATATCAGTGCCAAGAAATATCAGTGATAGACAGAGAAAAAAACACAAAAGCAAGGTTACAGTTTTGCATTCTATCTCTCTCCCAACCATCCCCACCCCATTATTTTTGGTTGTTATAAAACAAATTTCTTCATTGCTTAGCTATTGCCATTGAACTCAAAGTACTACACCTGTGCAGCATACTTCATATCTTTGTCCAAGAGAGAAGCAACTACTTGTTGACATCACCTTATTCCTGTATATGTTCAGTACCAGGTTTGCCCTTCACAGTACAATGGAATGGCTCCAGATATCCCTCTTGTGTCCAAGCTGTACACTACAGATGGAGACTTGCACTGCTCCACGATGCTGCCTTGTTACAGGGGTTTGTTATAAAGATGGACTTTGCCACATAAGGTTGATTTGAAGGTCTGACCTCTTTGTTTGGCAAGTTGAAGCGGAATTCTCGTTCGAAGCGCCCAGGTCTCCGTAAAGCAGGATCTATAGAATCCAGTCTGTTGGTGGCTCCTATGACCACAACCTCTCCTCTGCTGGCTAAGCCATCCATAAGTGTCAGAAGTGTCCCCACAACAGAGCTAACAGAAAAATATAATTTTAATTGACTAGTTTAGTAAATTTTCTTCAGTCCCACATAACCTTCTCCACTGATCCTTCAAAAAGGACAAGTTTTTATTGACAAGATACTGATCAGTGAAATAATTATTTTACGACATAGCATAATACAGATAAGGTAACACAGACCTTGTACTGATATCAAGCTTAGTGAACTGTTTCCAATTATTGTTTAAAAATCATCTGAAATTCACTAGCACTGAATCACTAGTTTTCAGGTTAAATGAAGGTGTCGCATCAAGATAAATAGGTTGCGGTCTTCTTTTCACAAAGATCAAACATCTTCTACATGGATACAAAACATGTCCTACCTATGAACCTGGTCTTGTTTGCTGGACCGTACAGGAGCAAGAGCATCGATCTCATCAAAGAAAATAATTGAAGGTCGCATCTGGTAGGCCTACAAAGAAAACACTGACATCAGGAAAACAGTACTACTTGAAAGAGAAAATGCATTAAAGACATTATGATTGGAAAGGCACTGGAACTAGATTTTTCAGACTAGCATCAGGGATCTCTACTAATTAACCTAATGTGAAACAGCAGCCTGTCAACAGAAAACAGCAGCCCGTCAACCCACTGAGACTGGGTGACAGGAAACAAATCATACCAGTAGTTTTTACCGCTATTTTGCAACCATGAGAACAGAGACAGGACCCAAAGTTTCTGGAAGCGACCTCGCATTACTAATTTAAATGAACATGCTTTCACCCTGCATCTGTTTGCCTCTCACCTATAAGCTACCATCTCTTGTTTCTTGAGACCTTTTTTGTGACTGAGTTGTGCATATGGTGGAGAGTTTTTTGAGGGTGGTGGTGGTGATTTTCTTGTTTGCTTTACTAATCTTTTCAATACATCTCAAGAGACTCCACTGAAAAAGGTAATACTGATAATCCCATTTCAGTGGAAGGAGATTTCAAAACATGAAAAGGAGTGAGTTCTTCTTGACCACAAAAAGTTAGTTACAATTCTGACAGAACACATGGCATGTTTCAACCTTACCTGCTCAAATACTAAACGAAGCTGTCGTTCAGATTCTCCTACCCACTTACTCATGCAGTCAGCAGCACTTCTCATAAAAAAGGTTACTTTCCTGTCACCTCTGCTACACTCATTAGCTAGTGCACGAGCAACCAGGGTCTTTCCAGTGCCTGGTGGACCATAGAATAAACAGCCTCTACAATTTAAAAGAAAGAAAATTTTTAAAAATTCACATAAGAAAAAACGTAATGGAAAAGTATCTATTACAATCCCTATCCCTAAAACACACAACACTGCCCTCCTAGGATGAACATTTCACGGATAAGGTAGTAACAGCTGAAGTGTGAGAAAAGTCAAAAGTGTTCCTATATAATTCTGCAAGGCAGCAAACAAAATTAATAAAGAGAATAATGCAGATGTAAAAGATCTTGAGAAAAGATAGTAGCATCCCAGTTCTGACAAACCAACAGAGATGGTTAGAGTAGAGCAGAGCGAAACAAGAGCAAAGATTCCTTCAAGTCAGAATCTGAGACTGGGCTAACTTAGGAATCATCAGCTCCTTTTTCAATGATAAACTGCATATTCATTCTTGTTTTCACAGAAGTCAAGATTTGAGAGTAAAGCATTTCATTTTCCCTTGAAAAGCTTTAATTTACTGGATTTGGTCTCCCTTTGCTGGTGATTAAAGAAGAGGAAGTAGTCTAAAAAGGAGAAGTTTCTCTGCATTTCTGTATTTCCACCAACTAGAAGAGCCAATGCGCTGCTGCTTCAAAAACAATTTCAATGAATAAAGAAGCAAAACACAGTTTTTCTTTTCAATGTCTGTAATACTTCTAAATTCACTAGAAGCAAAGCATTTGAAGTCGTATTTCAACATACCATGACCAAGGATATATAAAGCTAATGAATCTCTAATAATCTCATTTCATAACACAGAACTCACTTAGCTGTGTAAGAAGGCGACAGATTCTTATTTTAGCCCAAGCACAAAAAACACTGCCAAGTTCTAGTTGCAAGTCCCATCAATTGTAAAACTAATACCTGAAAATACTTGGGGAAAAAAAGGGTTGGTGTAAGACAGAACTGGACTTCCACAAAACAAACTACAGTTAACTAGCAACTGATAATTCCTTCCTGCTCACAAACTAATCAAGTCCACTTGCATGCAGGACTCTAAAAAAAATCTCCAACTCCACCTTTTAAAGGATAGTCTTGCCACACAATAAACCTCTGAACCTACATATATGCTGTATTCTATCCTTCCTTTTTTTTTTAATTACTTTTTATTAGTGCTAAAAAGAGCCATAAACACTGCTGAACATTTTGAAGCATGGAAACATGTTGATACCTCAGTTGAATATTCGCCTGAAAATAATCAAGAACTTACAATTTTAAATGGTGTCTCTTACCTTGGTGGTTTAAATTTCAGTATCTCAAAGACATCAGGATAAAGCAAAGGCAAAATGACCATCTCTTTTAAAGCTGAAATGTGGTCAGATAGACCACCCACACCATGAAATTGCACCTAAGGATGAAGTCAACAGAACACATGTTAAAGAAATCTGCAAGCTCTGGAAGGTTCCATCACAAATTAGATGTCAGTAGAAAGAAAATGTTAGTGGCAATTTGAAAATTGCTTGAGAGAAAACTGTAAGTCAAGGGAGCTGTAAATGGCCCATTACTGGAAGCCTTCATAAATACTGCACATGTCTCACTGACAGGATAAAGTAAAAATACTTACTGAATCATCTATTTGCATTTGCTCCACACCAGCCAGACTTGCTCCAATTTTCATGTGATCCTTGTGAACTTCATTTAAGTTGCCTTTCCGAGTTGCTTCGGTTTTCGTGTGATCATTTCGAGCTCCCTTTATGCCACCTTTCTTAGAGTTGGCTGAATGAGACCTAATTTGAATTAAGGAGAAAGAAAAAAGTGCTTTTAATTTATGATGCAGTTAGATGATTTTTGGTTTTCTGATGATAGCAAGTGAATCCAAAAGATCATAGAAATTAGCAAAAACTTCCTAAATAGTTATTCATTCCAACTTTTTTACGTTTAATGGCCATGAGTGAATACAGAACTTTAAACTGAATTAATTATTTTAACAACTCTTAGCACTTACAAATATGACTATTGCAACTTACAATTTAGAATTTCATTAGGCATTTTTCTTGTTTAAGGATAGTTTCATAAAGAAACATGAACTCTCCTGAGTGATTGAATAAAAAAATCCATTGAAACTTCCACACAGGCTCTCCCTGTAAGCTGTCTTCAGTTTTAATAAATTGTACCCTTCAAGATTAAGTCTTAAATCTTAATTTGTACACCCTTCAAGTCTAACATTTTCAGAGGGATATTATGGCTTCCATTCCAGAAAAATGAATATCAGTTACACAGTCTCAGCCACAACCCTCATCATCACCTTATCAGTGACCAAAAATACAGTGTTTTCAAAGAAAATCTAATGGTTAGCAAAAAGTATGGCCTCCCCTGCAGTGTTTGTTTCCCTTATACCCTCAGACTACCACAGTGATAATCTGAAATTATATTAATCCCTAATTACAACCAGTCAAAAAAACCTTGAAAGCATTATTCAGTCATATGACCAACAGCACTCTTATAAAGGGGAACTATCATAAACCATACACCAACCTTTTAGGTTTTTTGCCTGAATCTCTCCTTTTGCCAGGTAAAGTACGCTTGGACAACCTTAGGTTACGTTTTCTTAGATCTGTTGAAAGCAAAGAATTCATAACTTGTCACAAACAAGTTTGAGATAAACCAGGATAGTCAGTGGCAGAAAATGGGACAGATATTATCCATCTCTAAGCTCAGGGAAATTTTCAGGGAGGAGATGTTGGGTGGTTTAATCAGTGCACAATAGAAGTAAAAAGACAAACACCTGATTTTTAAGAAAAATTAAAAACCACAAGAGTAAGATTATTAAGTCTCTTTAACTGCTATTCTTTTAAGGGTAGATAGGTCATTTTTTTAACTGAAAAGAAAGAATAAGGATGCCAAATGGCAAGAAAAAATAGAATGCTCACAGGATACATGCATTCAATAAAATTTACTGGCAGAATGAAGAAAGAATAAAAAGAGAAGTTGTGTGCATGTATTTTCATTTTAAAAAGACCTTAAACCAACAACCACCCATTTCCATGCAAGAAATTAGCTCTCAGGAGAAACTATATATATATAGTATTGTATAACATATGGTATTGGGTCTGGCTGAGATGGAGTTAATTTTCCCCACAGCAGCCCTCACAGTGCTGTGCTGTGCCTTGGTAGCTGGAAAGGTGTTGATAACACAGCAGTGTTTTGGCTGCTGCTGAGCAGTGCTGGCACAGCATCAGTGCTGTCTCCTCAACATTCCACTCCCAAGCAGTAGGCTGGCAAGATCCTGGGAGGGGACACAGCTGGGATAGCTGACCAAAATTAACCAAAGGGATTTCCCATACCATATAACATCAGCTTAGCTGTAAAAGTTAAGAAAATGAGGAAGGTGGAGCATTAGTAATTTAAAATGCTTGCATGCTGGAGCCACCACTACACATGCTGAAGCCCTGCTTTCTGGGAAGCAGCAGACATCACTTGCTGATGGGAAGTAGAAAACAAAACCTTTAGTTTTTTAGTTTGTCCACAACTTTTTTCTTTTGCTTTGGTGAACTGCCTCAACCCACAAGTTGTCTTCCATCTTATTTTCTCTCCCCAGTTCAACTGAGAAGCGGGAGTGATGAGCAGCTTGGTGAGCACAGGTGTCCAGCCAGGGTCAGCCCAGCACACCTACTTTCCGATGGAGACTGATAGCGCTCGACAGCTTTCCTCTGCCGGAAGGAGCGACGCAGCCCATTCCCTTCTTTTCCTGCATTCCTTTCTGGTGAAACCGCTGCACATCAACACAATGTTGAGTTGTGTAAGTACTGTTGCAAATGTGATGTATTCAAAACACACTACATGACGTATTCCCATCTGTCCACAACTTCCTATTTTGTAAGCATTTTGGAAAAACATGGATTTTTTTTTCTTCTGAATACCTGTTCTGAGCTCACTACAGTAGGGCCCTAGAGCTTACAGCCTGTAATGGCAATAGCAACATAAATTCTTTAACAGATGAAAAACAACAAGTAGTTCAGCCCATCTCAATTGACAAGACAAGGCTTTTGGCTAGAGCATGGTCAAGAAAATTTAAAGCAGAAATAGCCTACAATGTTACCTTGATCATCAGATTTTTCACTGCTAGTTCTTCCCATATTGATCTTTCCTAATCAAGAGAAAGAAGAAAGATCAGTCAGAATTATGCAAAAAACCTGTGGGCATATTTGGTACTTATATAGCAACAATATCAAGGCACTCCATATACACAAAAGATTAAATTAGGCACAGGAGGAGAGAATGGGAGCATCTTTCTGGTAACCAGGATTAATAACAAGTAATTCTGCTCTAAAATAGGGTTTAGTACATGTGATAGTTAAACACTTCACCAGATGCAAAAAAGAGTGCATGAATTAATACCAGGTAAATAATCTAAGAGTGTAGCAGAATCTAGGACAAAGCAATTCCTAGCAGACAAAAAAATCATCCTGGCATTTGGGAGATGATTAACTAAGTATTATGGAAAATTCTGGTTTCATTAAAAACAAACAAACAAACAAACAAGCAGCCAAACCAAAGAAATCCATCAAGGAATTCAGATCTAAACAAAAAAAAGACCTATCAAAGCTGGCTATGAAGATGTTCAAAAAACAAAGCACCTGTCATTCAAAAGGACAGCAGACTAAATAGAAGAAAACTAGGAGGGAATATGGCTGCTGAATATAATTTTAATATGAGTTCTTCTCACAACAGAGACTACTTGAGCTAACAGGTGATGCTGGCAAAAAACACACACAGATAAAGCCTGCATCAGTTTTTATTAAGATTTGAAATGAAAATTCAAGCCCTGAAACAGTTGTTCATAAGCAGAGTCCATTCAAAAGTCGTAAGGCAATTCAGAAAGCACAGTTTATGGCATGTATTGCAGCATTTCACTGCTGTTTTTGAGTTTCTTCTGAAGAAGGTATTTCCTCCACCCTTAGAGTGTAGATGTTACATGACTGCAAGGTATTCACTACAACAGGAGAGCAAAAATAGTTTTCTAGACTAAACTGTGCTTTGGAATAAGTTTGTTGAGCTAAATTAAAAATACAACTAAGTCATTCCTCTATGTGAAACACCCTACAAATCTTCTCCCCATCATCCACTTTTTTGCCAACCTGCTTCTGAAGTACTAAGATATAAAGTTGATATGTAAGATCAAAGATAGGAAGGTACAAAAAACCTCATTGAAACCAGCACACATAACCAGTATGACATTTCAATATAGTGTGCACAAAGCAAGTCATTGACCTCCAGCCAAGTTTTTCAACACTACTTAAAAATTAGGTCAAAAAGTTTACTTTTTTACAGAGATTTAAGAACAACTGGTTAAGCATTTGCAAACATACATAATTTTCAAGTTTATTTTCCCCTCTGGCTGAACACAATAAAAAAATCTAATTAAGCAATAAAAAAATGAATCCTGAAAATCATATTAAGATAACAGAAATTATGGAAGTTTGTCATCACACTTAGGTAGCTCTGCACGATAGCATTAAGTCATTCTTAGTTCACAGCCTTCCTCAGACAGCAGACTCACAGAGTGTGTTGGAAGGAAGCAACTAAGACCATCAACTTCAACTCTTAAGATTGCTTATTCTTCTTGTAACTGGAATTAAGGTCTTACACTGCTTTTCTACGACTATATATGGTAGAAAAGACATCTCATTGCTGTTACACTTTGTAAACCTTTCAGAAAACAATGTCAGTGTGGGCTTCACAAAGACACACAGACAGAAACACTAGGACTGCTTCACTTTGTATCCAACTTTCCATTATGTCTTAATTTGACCTGGCATTAGAAAATAAATTTTAAGCCTGAAAAAAAAAGTTTATTTAACATGAAGGTGCTTCTGATGCCAAGAAAACTGATTTAGAGGAAAAGTTTAATCTACTGGAAGTCACAACATAGTGTGATTGTTTGGGATCACAAGAGCCGGCCCTCACATAACAGAGGCTCAGGTGTGATGATCTCTCTGCAACAGGCAATCCCAAAATGAGGACACCAGTAGCCAATTTCAACATTATCTGTGCCCAAATTCTTTACGTTGGAAACACCTGCCAAATACATCCTTCTGAAAATACTCTGAACTGAAGTCTTAAAGAACCACAAGAACCTGTTGCCAAAAAACCTCAGGTTCAAGAGCTTGGCTGCAAAGTACAAAGGCCAACACTTTATATAATCTAGCACTTGAACAATAATGACAGGACATACCCATGCAGGCAGAGTAAAAGAGAGGGACCCCGTGTGCCAGCTGCAGTGGAATGTTTACAGAAAGGCCCTGAGGCTGCTTAGCAACAGCCCCCCTCCAAAGTTCCAGGCTTGGCCACACCCAGGCCTGGTGGGACTCTGCTACAGAAAGTCCCACTTGCAGCCTAGAACTTCTCAATTACAGAATCATGGGATGGTTTGGGTTGGTGGGAGCCTTTAAAGATCATTTGATTTCAGCCCCTCTGCCGTGAGCAGGGTCCCCTTTCACTAGACCAAGTGGCCCATCCAAGCTGGCCTACAATGGGGCACCCACACCTTCTCTGGGCAGCCTGCTCCTCCCATTGTGTATAGCCCCCTTGTATATGTAGTGGCACGTAGGGGAGTCAGCCTAAACACATTTATCTCACTGCCAGGAGCAATACTTTCTTCTGTTGTCAAAAGGAGAAAATCCCTAGCCAATAATATGCACAAAGGCTTACTACTAGGGCTCATTTAAGTAGCTTTGCAAGATGGTGAAAATCCCTAGTCACTTTTAATTTTGACAAACAAAACAGATTGATTTGTAGTGGTGTAAGTACTTTGTCAAGTCTGCATCTTTGGTGGACCTCAAAATCAACTTTTCTTCAGCTTGTATCCCAACCTATACTACAGAACATATAATGTGAAACAGATGTGATAGGATTATTTTCCATAAATACATAGGAACTGGCATTAATACTGCTACTTGCTTTTAATATGTTATTAATTCAGTTTTGTGTTATCTGTTCCATTACTTTTTCCAAGGAATTATGTGACACTGACAAGTCTATCATTTCCTGGCTCATTTCTTTTATTCTATTTAAATATTGGCATGTTACCTTCCCTTTGCACTTCTGAAATTTCACCTGTGTAGCAAGAGTTACTGAAAATCAACATTAACAGTCCAACTCCTCAACAGTGCCTTTACACCTGTAGGATACAGATTATCCAAACCTGATAATTTAAAAATGTTTCATTTTCTGTTCCAGAGCAAAAAGAGAAACAGCTTCAAAGTTCCGGAAGCAGATATAGCTCTTATCCATCCAAATCAAGCCAGTAAGAACTGGGAATGCCCAGGATCCTCCATCACTTGAAATAAGTCATAGAGGACAATGACAAGAACTTCTGACTGTGATACAGAGGAGGAGGTCACAAGTGAATATACCCTTTGACCTGTTAGTTGTTAAAACACAATTGCTTCTGGTTTGGCATATGTGGAAACTGAGATGTAGGGAGCCTTAGGAATATCCACAGTGCATGTATCAAACATAAGAGCAAAAGTCAGGAGGTCTGAACAACTCATGGTCTAACAGCTAGTGGCAGCTCCTCATACATCCTCCCCTATTAACCCAGAGGTTCCAACCAAATATCATCACATCAGAGCACAAAAAACCATGTACAACTGTTCATTATTAGCTGATTATCTTTTTATTGGAATCACAGTTAGCACTAAGTATGAAAAGGGAAGTAAAACAAATAATTGCTGGGGTTTTTCTTTCTTCTGTACAATTGCTGGGGTTTGCCCCAGAGTGATTTTTTTTTTTTTTTTTGTAAAGCAGTTAGCACCCATGGAATTGACATGATGGATAATAACATGTAATTTTTACAATAATACTGATAATAATTTTGTATTTTACACTGTCTTTTTAAGGCGATAAAGGACAAAAAATGGTAATGAAGCCATACATACAAATATTGTGTTAGAAACCTGGAAAAAAAGATAGGGAGATTACATGTCAAAATAGACCAGTCAGTACAGTATTGATAAAAATTATCCACGTTCTATCTTTACTTGTTGTAAGGTTGAGATTCTGAAACATGCCAAGTATGCATAGGCATAAAAGAATTATGAAGTCAAAGATTAAAAAAAACTTATAATTTAAATAAATGTCTGATATAGTCTACTAATAAAACAGTCAGACTTCCATATAGCATTTTCTGAGATATATGCAAGTAGGAAAGCAGCTGAGACCAACTGAAACAAGCTATAATGTTAAAATATTGAATTGCTCTTGGCCAGAGTAGCTAACAAGAGTTATAAATTTGAATTTTACTCCTTTATGCTTACTGCTTGGAGATGTGGAATGAGCTAGCAACAATAAGAAATCTTTATAAATTTAATAGTGTATTTGCTTCTTTGTGATTTAGCATTCTAAAACACCCAGGCAAAGAAAGTCTGCATCAAGAGAACATCAGTGACTCATATTCAGGGGATGGGCAATACCATATCTGGGACTGCTTTTATAATGCTAATTCATCTCAGCTGTGTGAGTCCCTTTCCAACAAGGGTCATTTAATGAGAGTATTCCTTTTCAGAAAATCCTGTCTATCTGGGAATAAGTAAATATTTGTGTTGAAGAAGATGCTAAATGTGAGGCAGCCAATCCCTCATTTGCTGTAAAGAGGAATTTGATGTAGTGAATGATGTAGCACTTGCAGAACAGTTGCTGGATTTAGGAATTTGAGTATTGCCCAGAAGAATACACATTGCTCTTTGTCTATAAAATTCCATGGCCATACTGGAATAACTTAAATCATAATTTTTCAAAATTGCAACTAATTCTGTTTTCCTCATTCTTTATACCAAATTTTAAATCCTCCAATTTGATTTGTGGAATTTTAAAATCTCATTGTAGATTGTAGGTCTTAAAGGAATTGCAGCTACCCTCGGTTGGTCAGAAGCTGAGCTAAAGGATACCAGCTATTCATCTAAACCGAAGTGACTGTGATAATTTGTCCTATTTTCCTTTTTGTAGTATTCTTGGAACTTAATTCCAGGGGACTATAAGCAGTCTGAACTTACTAATTACTATGAAAAAATCAGCTCCAAGGTACCCCATCTTAGGCATCCAAAGTTAGTGAGCAATTTTGGCCATAATTCCTTTGTTGCCATCTAAAAGCTGGAATGAATGGAAATGAAAATCTGTACAGTGTCTGAATAGCCATCCAAGATCTGTGTTCACCAATTCCCTGGCTTTTTGCCCTCTTCCTAAGATAAAGAAACATCCATACTTGGACTTGAATCTCCATCAATGGTTCTCCATCCAGGTATTTGATGATCCAGGTGAATTGAAGGATGTCAGGGAACATCACAAAATGGATTTCTCGTGCAACCTACACATCAGCTTAATTTACAGCAAGCAAAGATGATACCACTGACACTGCTCATGAAAGTCAAGAGATATTAGTGATTGTTTGTAAAGTGCTTAGGTGCTGTCATGAGGAACACAATAGAAAAGTCTGTAAGATATCAACAATGTCTATCAAGAACAGCATTTGAGCAGAGAGTGATAAAGAAAATGCAAGATCACATGTTGAAATGGGGAGAAAATGATAGTGAATTATTTGGCACCATCCATTCATTGCAAAAAGATGAGGTAAGGGTATATAGAAATAACAGTTTATTATCTGATAATGCAAGGCCATTGAAAGGTGCCTTTGCAGAAGGGCTTAAGCTTGCATGGACATTTTTTATTCTGACCTATTCTAAATCTTCTCATCTTATATGATTATGTGCCATTTCCTAGATTTTTATTAAAATAAAAACTATCTACTTCATATTCCAGAAAGAAACATAAATGCAATTTATTTCATATTACATTTCATTGGGACCTTTGAGCTCCCTGATTGTTTGAAACTGCTAAACCTCTATATTTGAAGTTTGTATCATTAACAAAAACATGGTCCAATTACTCAAACATACCCTGACATATGTAATCAGTAGGTACTCATTATGGAATTAAATAGATAGTTGACACACTGACAAGAAATTACATGGAAATAACACACCCAATTGAGCAACTCCCTCCTAATGCTTGCATTTCCTAACCATCTGGTCTACAACACAGTATTATTGTTACATAAACTTTTTTTCCTTATAACTTCCACTTTTCTTTTATA
>VZTT01062040.1:56242-76626 GCA_013400855.1 Buphagus erythrorhynchus
GCTATTATGTATTTATTCACTTATTGTATGATAATATTAATCATTATTTGTGCTGTGATTGAGTCTCATTTGAATTATTGCAATACTTTTAACTGTGTTTTCAGGAGCAAGAGAGCATCTTACAGATTTTGCAAGTTTAAGAGAGATCCTTTGCACCTATTAAATTAGTATATATATATATATACATATATGTATTTTTACAAACAAAAACAAACATATATACATATTAACTTATTATGCTAATGCCATGGTTTAGTTGATGAGGAGGTGTTAGGTCAGAAGTTGGACTTCATGATCTCACAGGTCTTTTCCAACCTAGTTCATTCTGTGATTCTGTAATTCTGTGATTCTGTGCCTACATATACATATATGTGCATGTTTGCAATATATGTGTATACATCTACATATGTATATGCATGCATGCACACCTATATATCACACCAACATCTAAATTGTACTGTTTACAGTCTTGGTTAAACAAAATCCTCCGTTGGCTCTTAGTTGCACTGAGATTAAATATCTGCCATTATTCATATTTGCCCTCAGCACATCTATCAGCAGGACAGACTTCTAACAGGAGCTGTAGGTGGCAAGTAATTTTATCAAGAAATGCAAAACGCAATTTAAAATGTATAAAAGGCAGATAAATAATAAGACTTCCGAGCATAAACAGGAAAGCATAAACATATTGCAGGTTTGGGGACCAGATTATGGGAGCTAGAACTAGGAAGAGAGACATCACCACCATCATAAATGGAACAGGTAAAAACACCTGGAAGAGAAAGAAAAAAAGGGGCTTAGGAAATAAACGAATCAACTGTGATTTTATGTTTCATTCATTAGAGTAACAATGTGTTCTTTTCCACAGTAGAGCACCATTTCTCATGCTGCTATAAATTCACACAGGACAAGAGTCATCTGACTCAAATTGCCTATAAGAGAGGCATCTTTTCAAAATATTTGTTTAAGCTCCTATTGTCAAGGGGGAGAGACAGGCAGTACTGGCAATCTGTTCACCTATGGTATTGTGGGTTCCTAGAAGACACTCAGGGCTGGGTGCCTAGAAGCCTTCACAACAAGCATAGACTTCTAACCCAGCTTTCTGACTGCTGGAGTAAGAGGAAATTCATCCTATCCTTAATGCCTGTGATTGTGTCAGGGAAGATGAGAGCAGATCAAAGTTCAATTAACTGTGAATGGCAATGGGTCCTATACTGTTCTTGTTACTGCTCCACACTGGTATGGTTCCACATTGTTTGCACATCTCCCCCATTCTGCAAAGAACCATCTCCTGTTTTCAATTTCTCTGGGGCAGAGACCATCTGTTTGTTTCTCTTCTTTTTATAGTGAAGCAAACTTTTTAAATAAGGCTCTAAGCACTGAGATTATTATTTGTATTTTTGTGACTATCCGCTTTGGATTTGCACTTCTTCTATAACTTTTGCATGCTACCCAGGATATAAAAATATTTTGTAACTTAGACCCATTTACTTTGTATGGTCGGTGTAGGTGAGGTTCCCGGTATCGAAGTACAATCAGGCTTGCGCAAGTCAATCCAATCATAAGCCAGGCAGAAAATCCAAAGTAATTTGTTAACATAATAAGGTCAGAGGGGATGATAAAAATGGATGCAATGGTGGTTGAAAAAATCATGGCTGGTGCTGGAGTACAGGAATGGACATTAAGCATGGATATTAAAAGAGGTAAATGTCCTGACTGACTTCCAGCATAGCTTAATCGACCGAGTGTGAACATGCTGCTGTTGAGGGCACCAAATATTGAGACAGCAACAGAGAGAGGAATGATCCAGGCAACAGAGGGGATCACTCGATCAGCCCAAGTGACTGCCACAGCAACTGCAAGAAAGCAAACAATGAGTGTAGTATAAGCACCATGTTCTGAATAACTGACCAACTCAACAGGAACTAAACTTAAAATACAAAAAGTACCCATTATTTACCAGCAATGCCTGCTTTTCATTGCAGTAGTCAAACACTAATCCAATCCTAAGGGTTTTTCATTCAGGAGCTAAATATTTTCTAGGAGGATGACAAGAAGGAGTACTGCCTGCAGAGCAAGCCAGGGAAACCTGCTGGGGCCAATACCACAGTCATGGACTGCCCAGCAGGAGTGAGCTGCATCTCACATCCTGCATCACAAAAACACACACATGGGTAAGGAAAGAAAATTAACTCCTTGGTCTCTGGCATGACCAGCGTGGTGACACAATCTGCTGTTACAGGAAACTGTCAACAGGAGCACATCCACGTTCAGAGATGAGCCATTATTGAGATTTTGCTTTGGGTGGAACTGGGAAATGTGAAAGATTGTTTCTAAAGAAGAGATATTCAATATTGCTTGGAAATTAGCTATAGCTGATATTGTAGTGAGGACAATATTTAGTGGGTCTATAACCAAATGCCATGTGGAACATAGGTCTTGCAGTGTCCTGTGCAGCAAAGGAAGTTATTAGAGATGGGGAAAACAGTACCCCTCGAAAAGAAAAGAAAAGAAAAGAAAAGAAAAGAAAAGAAAAGAAAAGAAAAGAAAAGAAAAGAAAAGAAAAGAAAAGAAAAGAAAAGAAAAGAAAAGAAAAGAAAGAAAAGAAAAAAAAAAGTAGGGAAGGAACAAGAACAAGCAATGTTTGAAAAAGTGCTATAATTTTAAGGTTATCTTCTCAGCTGGCATAGACTAACACAGTTCCCCTGGCATGCATGGAGCTGGCCATACCAGCTGACAGCTGCTATTCATGGATAGTCTGGTATTTCCTGCCTCCTTCATTGTAGCATGCAAATGATCCATCTCTCCCAGCAGACAGACTGACACTGGCTGAGCGATAATATGAGGTTACTGAGTGACAGGTACACTGTTCTCATTTCTATTAGTGAGCTTTTTTCATAGGAAAAAAATTGATTGATCCATCCAAATGAGGTATGGTTTTTGTCAAGCCTGTAGGCAAGGTCTGACACCTCAGTCTCATTACAGTGGGATTTAAAATGTGCTGATTGGACAACCAAGGAGAAATACAGTTCCCTTTGGAGCTTTTCATGGCCAGCTTATTGGTACAGGATCTGAGACAGGATTTACATACACTGGAGTTTTGTATAGGCTCTTCTAAGAAATCACAATATTTATCATGAATAATACACGCTCAAAATAGCTACATTTTTGTGTCAAGACAGTGTCCATAGTCCTTTCTATACTCCTGAACATGTTAGACTTGTCCACCTCCTAAATAGTAATGGCATTAGTCTGAGACTTCATGAGATAGGAGAGAAGAAGGAGATAGGATTAGAACTACAGGACAACAAATATTATCTCTATACTTGGGACCTGCCTTTCACCTTATTTTCCAGGTTTTAATGCACTCTGATTTTTTTTTAGACAGTGTAGGGAAAAGTCAACAATTTCAACAACTCGCTTGCATTCATCCAACTAGTGCCATACAGTAAAATTAAAGAAAATTTCTCTTAAAAGAAAATGAACCCAAATTTCTGGACTGTCAAGTTAGGTGAGCAGAAGTAACCCAGGGCATTGACGTCAGATGGATACGTCAATGGGCCATTCATTTTTAATTTAAAAAATATTTAATACATACCTGAGGAGACAATTTCCTTAGGTGTGAGGACAGTCAGATATGATATGTTCACTAGTAAATAAAAAACAATTACTGCAGGAACAGCAGTCATCACAGTTAAGGGGATATTTCTGCTGGGGCTTTTCATCTCCTCTGAAAAATACAATTTAAAACAACAAATGAAGCAAGCAGGGTAGCTTCCACAAGTGTTTTTCAGTGGTGAAGCTGTGCAGAGTTTGACAAACTGACACCAAAGTTCTGCCCCAATCCCTAATCATGGCTGCTAAATTCTCTCCTTGTGAAGTCCTACAGTGGTTCTCAAATAGGTTAATATCAAAGATTCTTAAACAATTTATTTTTATTTAGCTATTGTTTAACTATTTTGGAAGGAGGGCTATATGAAGAGCTGATTTATTCAAAAAAATGACAAAAGGAGTGATAATTTCCCTTTGATTTGCTTAATCACATGTTTGACTTACATTAGAAAAGTGATTTGGTAGGAAATTTTCAAGTAACCTTACTTGAAAATCACTAGTTTGAACATGAAACTCTTAAGTCACATTATTTATTCTTATGTCTCCTCAAGAATCCTGATCTGAAACTTACTGAGCATATTGAGCCTATTCCTATTCAAAACCCTTCTCTTTGCTCTTATATCAAGAAATACAGAAGAAGCAACAGAAAAGACCAAAGGTATAAACATAAGAGCAATAATGCAGTGGCTTTAAAAGGGGACCATTCCCAGATAGATTCTGACGATTATTATGTTTTCCAGGGCAAAGATGGTGGAGGAAAACTGTTTAGTGCTAATAGAATAGCTGATAGCTTAGAACTACACTTACCAAACAAGAAAAAAACCCCAAATTTTGCAGGTGAATAACTCAGGCACCAGCACACATTCCTGGGCATGTCATAGTCCCAGTAAAAGATGGAGCTGGTTTCCAGAAGCTTAATCTCAATCACCTTCATCTCAATCAAAAAGGGGTTTTTTTATCTCTTTCACTCCTTTCTCTTGTTCCCTTTCCACTTCCCACTTCCCTCAGCATTTACAGACAATTTCCAAGTATTACCAGCAAATAACTGATAAGAGGGAGGGAGAAGTGAAAAGTCAAACGTGCAGCTTATTTAAACTCTTTTTAGGAGACAGAAATCTCTTTCCTCCTTCACATTTGATTTCTATCTTCTGCTCAGGACATCAGCCTTGAGCCATGATCCCTGTGCTAGCTGTAGTGCACAGAGACAATAGTGGAATAGTGGAATTCAGATACTATCAGAGAATTTGGGATTTATTTCAGATGTAAGAAATACATTTAGTAATTGTTAGCACAGAAGAGGATAATCACCAAAATTGCTAATTTAAATTTATCTTTCCATTCGTTTTGTTGCTTGTTGCAGTCTTGCCAGCCAGCTGGCACCTGATCCATCAGCTGAAGCTAACAGAAATGAAGTTATTGTTGAAGAATAGGAAACTCAGTTTGGTTCAGAACTATTGCACAGTTTACATCTGTCTAAACAGCTGTGCTGCCCAGTGTTTGGCATTTATTAGTACTGCTAACTGATCAGAATAAATCAGTATTTTACCACAAGTCTTGTATTTTCTCAGGTTTACAAAGCCAAGTGCTTGCCTTTAAGGAATCCCTAAGGTTTCAAAACCACACTTTTATGATTTATAAGGTTTCAAAACCACACTTTTATGATTTATATCACTTCTTTAAAACCATAGCCTATTTTTAAAGCTGGAGTATCTGGATTATAAAGACAACAGTCAGGTTTTTAAACATTAACCAAATTTTCACACTATCCTCACCACTGAACTTTGTGGTATGCATTTAACACATTCAGTTTATTTAATATTTTACATGATAGAGGTCAATGGATACAAATGGTTAAAGGTATAACAGCAATATCCTTGCTTACAATGTAATTCCATAAATCTGATGATACTATAAAACTCTATTAATTTAAATTGTGATGTGAATAACTAACATTATGAACATCATCTCTGTAGCTTTCATGAAAAAATGCTCACTTATTACTGCCACATGTCAGCAGATACAGAATAGAGAAGTAAATGCATTTTCAAAAACCTTTAGAATGTTAAAATTGAGTACAAGTTCTATTAAAAAATTTTATACCACCTTCCACAGACCTCTCTTTACCTTCTATTAGACTTCAAAAGTCTATTTTCCCAGGAAAATATATCCCACAAAATTACTACATTCTAACAAAACTCAAAATTAATTTGTCCATGTTCAAACCAGCTGCATAACCTCAGAAAAGGCACAGATACTTAAATAGAAATTATCTATGCACACATAGTTTGGCATGGATAACTTAATACTTTCCTAAAAATACACTGACATGGACACTGAGAAAGACAAAATACAAATTTTTGAGGTATAAAAAATTCGGTTTATGCATGAGATTTTAAATTAACTATTATGATTTCTCTTGTACTTCCCTGGAAATGTCAGCTTGATTCTGCACAAAAAGCAGGAATTTTCTCTAGAGAGGAACAATGATTCTTACCAGCCCCAACAAACACCCATGTAAAATGTGAAGGACCCTGTGGTCTTGAAGCAGAGACAAGTTCTCCCAAAACAGGCTGAGGTACTCAAGAATGAGAACTGCAGAACTAAATTTAAAGAAGAGGAGTGCAATACCTGCCATGTAATTGAGGGACCACCATCCGCCATACGCGTACAGCCCTTGGAAGAAGGCTTCAGCAACCTGTGAGGCGCTGGGGATCTCTGAGCTGAACATGTCCTCAAACCTGGCCAGACTCTCCTTTTGCCTGGCTATGAGGAGAACGATGCCACCGACAGCAATCACAGACAAGGCCATCATCTTCAGCAGAGTGAAAACTGCCTGCACCCAGGCAGCCATTTTGACGCTGAGGCCATTCAAGATCCCCAGGGACCAGAGAACGGCCAAGGCCAAGCACTTCTTCAGCACATCTGGTGCAGGACAAATGCCATAGAAAGGCTGTGTGGCATATTCAGCAAACAGCAAGGCTCGAGCAGCATTTGATGCTGGCTTGGTAAACGTCGATGTCCAGATGAACACAAAGGCAGGTAGGGATCCAAGGCCTCTTTTAATATGGCTATATTCTCCTCCGGAGAAGGGCAGAGCGGTTCCAAGCTCCGCATAGCAGAGGGCACCCATCAGAGAAACCAGCCCAGACGCAGTCCAGATCGTTAGTGCAATGCCAACATTGAGTAAGGAATGTTTTAACACCCCTGTGGGAGACACGAAGATCCCTGCTCCAACAATTGATCCTATAATAAAACTTACCCCATCAAAATAACCTATATTTCTTTTGAGTTGCATCTTGGCTTTTTCTTTTCTTTGCACATCTTTGGGGCCATTGTTTTCTCCTTTTCCCATTTTTTCCTGTTTTTTTTTCACGGCAGATTTAACTTTGTTGTCAGCAGTCTGTCATAGCCCTACTTTCTAGTGAAATGTTATGGGAAGCTTGGCTTAATCATTCAGAAAAAAGAGCATACTTTGGGTTTTGATGCCTCCTGTGTGAAGATAATTAACCAAACACTTCAAGAAGCACTGGCAAATCATGCACATGTGGGTTTAATATGTACTTCAGAAATTATTAAGGCCTGCAGATATTTTTAAAGAAAACACCATAAAAAATGTTGCAAATGTTGCAAAAAAATGAGCAAATGCTCATTTCTCTGCTTATTTTCATCAACAGATTTCATTTTGTTTTATGAACATCTTCAGAGACAATCACAGAGGTAAATGTGACTTCTACATCAACCCTAGGGAAAGAGGGAGGATATGGCAGCATGAGGAAAGAAATCAACCTTCTGTATATTATTGACAGTGACGTGGACATTAGATGAACAGCCTGGCACTATTTTCTACCATCCATATTGAAAATGGACAGTGATAACCAACGATCACCAGTATGTTTTGCCAAAATCTCATTAGTCACTGGGTATATTGGAGCTTGTTTATACTTCACTTATTAAACACTGCCCTAGGAAGCAAATTACCAGTTTTACTCCCAATTTTTTCTGAGCACTCATTGTTTGACTAGTACTCAAGCAGGTCCTAAGATGGCACTAGTCTTTGGAGACTGCTGGGAGGGAAAGAAGCTGCATAATTTTAATTTCTGCATGAGCACTGTGGAACAGAAAGAGGAAGGATGGAAGTTCCCACCAGTGTGGCATGTATCTTCTAAGGTGTGGCTGCTGATTTTTCTACATATTTAACAGTCTGTGGTATATTTTGTGTCAGGCACTTCTCTTCAATCAGATGCAGAGATATCATAAATCAATTATTTTTGTACCAAAAAAATGCAATTTTTCTTTTAAAAAGATGTAGAGAAAAGGGCAGAAAGAAGAAAACTAACAGAAAAGAAGCTCAGCTTGGACCTTAAGGGTTGTGTAAGTGTCCAAACTCTTAACTGCAAAGTTCTTACATTTTGTCAGTCAAGTTGCAGAACCAGTTTTGTCCTGCAGGTCAAAGTTCAGCAGTGTAGTGAACAAAAGTCATGCTTTTACAGGGACTCATGCTTTTACAGGGACCAGCTTGAAAGGCGCAGTGGTTCACACCAGCCTTGAACAGGATTTTCACTCAAATACAAAATACATTAATCTGAAAATTTAGTTTATACAATATGCCATCTTGTAAGAAACCTTTGGCTGAAATAGGCATGTGCACAGACTGTTCTTTTAATTGTTTCAATGATTTAAAGTGGGTTTCCTTCACCACACAGAAACTTTGCAGCATGGTCAGTGACAGAATCTACAGCTCCAGAGCAGCTTATAATCATTTTCTCCAAATCCCTGTGGTACTCACTAAATCCTTTCACCTTACAGACTACAAAAATTGTAGTTCTACAAGAAGCACACCTCTACTTACTAAAAGTTGCATACATTTTAAGTTGCACTTATTAATTTCATAAATTGTGGTATGTATTAAGTATTCATTTACCATGCATTAATAATTAGTAATAATTAAAATATTAATTCTCTGGTATTCATGATTGGGAAATCCAGCATGGCATATGTTTTAAATAGTTAAAATACATATTTTTTTGTTTTATTCCAGTGTCTTTTCTGAGTCTCCTTTGCTGGGAATCCACATGTATTTTTTGACATCCAGCAGTCTTCCAATTCTCTGTGTATTCTGCCATGTACAGCTGGATTCGGATCACTATCTTAGAACAAATCAATATAACACTAAATGGCATCTTAAAGTACTGATGCAACTGGTTTTTATTTAACTGATCATCCTAGTGTACGATTTCTAGTACAACAAAGGCATTTACAGAATCTCCCAGACAGCAGATTAATAAGGATTTTTTTACTTCTGACAAAGCTGCCTGATCTCAGAAAGCCTCACTGAGGTTATCACTTGGTGGCTGGGCACGGGAACAGGGTCCCCAGGGAGGCGGTCACAGGTCCAGGCCTGACAGAGCTGCACAGTGCTCTCAGGCACATGCTGTGACTCTCGGGGATGGCCGGCGATCATCCCCGCGGGCTCCTTCCATCCCAGGATATTCTGTGATTCCCTGAAACTTAACACCGGCTGAGCTCTATAAACTACCAAAACCCGCCATGTCCCCCCGCGAAGAGTTCAAAGCAGTCCGGTCTCTAAACCCGGCCCCTTCCTGGCCGATGGCTGGAAGCGGCAGGAGGCGGCAGGAGGCGGCAGGAGGCGGCAGGGAGGCGGCAGGGAGGCGGCAGGGAGGCGGCAGGCAGGCGGCAGGAACCACGGAGCCCGTCCCCCGCTGTCCTGCGAACTCCGGCAGCGCCGCCTCCCTGCGGCCGGAGCGGAGCGCGGCAGCGGGGTCGTGAGACGGGGGCCGTGAGGCGGGGGCCGTGAGGCGGGGGCCGTGAGGCGGGGCTCTGAGGCGGAGCCGTGAGCCGGGGCTCTGAGGCGGGGGCCGTGAGGCGTTTGTGTCCCTGAGGCGTTTGTGTCCCGGCGTAAGGCGGGGAGCGCTGCCGTGGGAGACGAGGGAGGTTTGAAGCGAAATGCAATCAGCGCGGGGGCCCGGCGGGATGGCGGGGATCCCCGGCGAGCTAAGCCTTATGGATAAGGGCATTAAGAGGTAAGTGTGGACGGGCTGGGGAGGGCGAGGGGAGGCCGCGGCGTGAGGCCGAGATGCCCGGCTGACGGTAGGCGCCTCTCTCCGCAGCCTGCGGGATGTGTCCTTGAGCTCGGAGCTGCACACGCTCAACGCCCACTGTAACCTCATCGCCAAGATCCAAGGGCTCGACCACCTCCGGAATCTGCAGCACTTGGATCTGTCATCAAACCAGATCCGCCGCATCGAGGGGCTCGGTTCCCTGGCTAAGCTGCGCAGCCTGAGCTTGTCCTGTAACCTGCTAACCAAAGTGGAGGGTCTGCAATGTTTATTTCTGTCCATATAACAAGTTACAAAGGTTTTCTAAGAGTCGTCTTAAGTTTACTTCGGGAGTGTTTGCATATAATTAAGGTTATATCAAGTTAGTATGCTAACCGTTTTATAAAGTAAATTTTAAGATGTATATATAGTCTTCATAAGCCTTATCATAGCAAAATGCCTTAATTTTGAAGGAAAACCTGATTATTATGATCACAGTTTAATATCATAATTCATACTTATGATCTTTAAAGGTTCACTTTGTAAGTTTTGAATTTGATGAAAGCAGAGCATTCTTCTGGAAATCTTACTGTTTCTATTTTTTCCCTCATTTTGTTTAGGACTGGAAAAACTCTTTAATTTAACTCTGCTGAACTTGTCATATAATCGCATAGATGATCTCTCTGGTAAGTGTTATTGCCATGTGCTGTGCAGTACAAAGCATTTGTCTCACTTTAATTTTGAAAAACTTGACCAAGTGTATTTTGAGAAGTTTCTAGCGCTTCAAGTGGCCAATTCAGTGAATAATTCTAATAAAGGTGGCAATTGCTGCTCTTCTCAGCTTTAAAGTTTTTAACACCAAAGATTGTTCTGAACTGGAATTTTTTCTTCTGTGTTTGGTGAGGCCAAGCTTGTTCAGAAAGTAATACAGTAAACATTTCAGACTTACTTCAAAAATATTAATATCTTTCATTTTTATGGAACAAAAATGCAACTTTACACAAGATATGGAAGTTCTCTTCTGTAGCTCTTTGTTGAAATGGTTAGCTCTTATGATTTCACGCTACAAAATCAAGAGAGCTTGTAATGGAAAATTAAAATAACATTGGTAACAATTTTGATAATGAGCTTGTGTTATAAAATGAAACTTCAAGGAAAAGGTTTATTTTTACATGTTTTTTAACAGTCAGAGAATATTAATCTGTTTCTTTAATGTTAGCTCACATAACTAGCTTAAGTGTTGTACTTTGTGGTAAAGTAGCATAGGTAGTTAAAATGTAGACAAGGATATAGAGCAAGTGTTGTTCTCTCATTTCTAGTTATGGTATTGTAATAATTGGTAAAAGATTCGTGTTAATCACAAAAGTATTGGAGTTTGTATGAACCAGAATACTAAGCTCTGAAGTGAAACATGGACACTAAATAAAGAAAATTATATAATTATATTATTCTGTTTTAAATCACCTTGCTATATTATGTTATGTCATGTTATGTTATGTTTTCCAAATAAGTTGCATCTGCTAACAGCTTGCAAAATCAGACTTCCCAATAGTCTTTCCTGCCTTTTTTTGATCAATGCTGCCTGTCTCAAAGACCAGACTTCAGAACTTCACTGGTAGTTATCTACAAAGACCAGATGGTTATCTGTGACTAAGTATCGCCAGAAACTTTGTGAATTAAAATAAAGATGTTTATTCGACCACCACTACTTACATGGCAAAATTATGACAGCAAAAAAACAAAAATTACTGGTTACAACGAAAAACCATAGTGTAAGAAGAGGCTGCGGGCTGGGGTTCGGTAAAGTGTAGAGTGGGCAATGACCTCTCACGTTCCCCAGTGTGCTGCTTGCTCTGTCTGTATCAAATAAAACAATCTAAATTTTGCTGAATATCGAGACTTTTGTTTCTCATTTATAACAGTATATTACTGAATATTTTTCAACAAGATGCTGTTTGTTCTAAATGCCATAGTCTAGGACTGTAGCAGAAAACATTATTTTGTGGTTGTTTTTTTCCTAAATTTCCAGGATTTCAATCCCTTCATGGAACCAGACATAAGATTAGCCACATTGACCTTCATAGCAACTGCATAAGAGATATTAATCACTTCCTTCAGTGCACGAAGGGGCTGCGCTGTTTGACAAACCTCACCCTGGAAAGAAACGGAAAAGCCAATCCAGTTTGTCACACAGCAGGTATGGATCTCATCTTACGTAGATAATTTGTGCTCATTAGGTCAGTGATTTCCTTTAAGCTGTGAGCCATTTAATGAAGCTTACAAGTTCATTCATAAACTGGCCAGCCTGCAGAAATCTAAATTCTGTCAAAATTATTTCATTTTCCATTTTAAAAAATCCTTTTTTTTCCCCCCCCCCCACGGTGTATTCTCAAAATTGTAACTTGTATGCTTTGATAAGGCTCAACATTTTCACTTGTGACTCCAGAGGAGTGCCACCAACATGAGTAGAGGGATGGAGCACCTCTCTTGTGAGGAAAAGCTGGGAGAATTGGCATTGTTCATCCTGGAGAAGAGAAGGCTTCAGGATGACCTAATTGTGTCTTTGCAGTACCCAAGAGGTGTCTACAAGGAGGGAGAGAGACTCTTTCCAAGGGCATTTAGTAACAGGACAAGGAGGAATGGCCTCAAACTGGAATAGGTTTAGATTAGATATTAGGAAAAAATTATTTACTGTGAAGGGTGGTGAGGCACTGGAACAGGTTGCCCAAAGTGGTTGTGGATACCCCATTCCTGGAAGTGTTCAAGGACAGGTTGGATGGAGCTCTGAGCCACATGGCCTAGTGGAAGCACAGGTGTATTAATATTATAAGCTGGAAAGGTGGAGAAGTCAAAGAATGTACGTAGAGATATTGAAATGTATAGACAGAGGGCAGGCACAGGAGGTTAGGTAGTCTGCTACTGATAGAGACTGCAAGAGAAAGATCAGTAACAGTTGGCTTTTCCTTCTTTTCCCACTGCTTTGGTCAGCAGTGACAGACTCTAGGATCCTCTGCAGTAAGTAGCGTTTTCATCCAAATAGGTGGCAGGTGTTTCCCTGGGCAGCATGGAGACAAGCTGGAGAATGCATGTGGTTACATCACTTTCAGTTGCATTTGAGCTGCTGGTTTGGGGGTAGGTTTTTAAGGCCATTAAAATGTTACAGTCTTAAGTTCAAACAAGTTAAAGTGTAGCATTCTAGATTGGTGTAGGTTTTTTTTATTTTATTTATGTGAAAGAGAGGAAACTTTCTTACAGGAAGGCAGAACTGGAGGATTGATGCTTTTGTGAGAGTTTAAAGATAATTTCATTACAAAGAGTAGGACAGTAGGAATTACAACCATATAAAATAGCAACCATATCATGAGCATACAGTTGATACAGGTGTAATGTATGCACAGTTCAAAAGAAACATCAGAGGTTATCGAGGAAAGCCAAATAAGGTTTTAAGTAATGCTTTTAAATGCACTCATGTTTTACAAATATATTCAGGCACTACCGAAATAGTAACAGGACTATTAAAGGTATCTGATTAACTTAGCAAATGCCACTAGTTTTCTTCTGCAAGTATTTACATACCTCTTCATACATATGTATTTTGTGGCACTTTAAAAACTGCAGTGTTCAGCAGCCCAAATTCTAATTTATTAAAAGTGCTAACTTCAATGCTTTACAGTTTCATAATGCCTTATTTCTTTCAGTGACAAAGAATGAGCTTGTCTAAGCCCTTTCAGAACTTTTCCATTACATTCATCTGCCCTTCCACTTGGTACAACTGTTTGGGTGCAGTAGGCTGATGTTGAAAGGTTGTCTGTGCAATTGCAATGTGCTGATGGTGGCTGGGAAATCCCTGTGTAGATCAGGACTAGGCAGGCAGTTTCCCAGTTGATGTAATTTGTAATGTTGTCTGTTGAAAGTGAGATAATTGTAGATAACTCACTGCTTTTTTTCTTACATTAAAAATGCAATGAATCATTTAAGGTGATGAGGTACCTAAAATACACCAGACATCATCTTGGAAGATTGATTTCAATTTAAATGTGTTTTTTTTTCTCAAGGTTATAGAGAAACTGTTCTTCAGTCATTGCCCCAGCTAACAGTTCTAGATGGAAGAAATATTTCTGGTGAATTAGTGGACCTGACAGAAGAAAGCTGTTCAGATTTACAGTGTTTAAAAGACATTTTGGGCTCTTTGGTTTCATCTGGATGCCCTTCTTCCAGAGATCAGGTGCCATAGTTTCTGTATACTGGTTTTAAAATTGATGCATTCTATTTTTATATTGCATGCAACATGTTAATGCTACAAGGGTTGTCTTTTCTTGTGACAGAACAATGTTCCCTTACTGCTGGCGACACCACACATCGACCAGGCACTGGCTCAGTTTCGGCAGCGTACAAGGATACCAGTGCAGGGTGCCACCAGCTCCTCCACAGAGCTTGTCTCATCTTCTGAACCCGAGAAGACCCAACTTGATAAAATACTCAGTGAAATGAGGATTAAAAAAATAGAAGATCAGATTTTACAGATACTGCAAAAGGTGATTTTTTTTTTTTTTCTGATAATAAAAAAATTGCTGAACCAGACCAGAGCATTTCTACTGGTATGTATGGGCTGACTGTGCTAATGCGTTTTTAATAATTTTTAGAAGCTGGGAATAAAATAAAAACAAGTCTTTAAAACTGAAGATTGCACTTTGTATCATGAATCATTCCATACATAATAAAAACCATAGTGTATGGGACTACCAGAGCTATCTGATCATGTTACATTGGAAAATTCTTTTTATGTTTGTTTGGTTTTTTTTACCCTGAAACTATCAATATACTAACTGAACCAGAGTAACATATGAAATGCACCAAAGTGCCTGGATTATACAGTTGGTGAAAATTAATTTCACCAATAGGTCAACTTGGTCTGATATGTTTGTCATGTAATATAGTTTGTGTTGTTAACATAGGTAACATAAGTTTGTCAGGTTTGTTGGGTAGCGGTGTTTGCAAGGCTTTTTTGGTTTTAAGTGCTATGTTTGTTTTACGTTTTTCACCAACTGCCTGAGGATTTTACCAAACCTCAGGTATTTCAAAAGGAAACAACTATATATTCTCAAGCATTCTGGGTTTACTTTAGCTTTGAAACAACATATTTCAGCAAGGAGGGAAGGGATTGTAAAAGTAAAGAACTGGAAGCAATTGTTTCATTTTTGTCAAAATTATTTTGTGTGAACTTTTTTAAAAATAGCACATGAATAAGTGTTAGAAATTAATCAATCAGAAATTGTAAAATTTCTGTCTAAAACTTTGATCTCTTTTTAGGTATCTGAAAGTTCAAGACAGGAAGCTGCTCCAAGTGCTCTCAAAGCTAAGAGAGACACAGATCCAACCTCTGAGAGTGAAAATGAGAGTGGAAAAGAGAACAACAGAAAGGTCATAAAAGGAAGCAAGATCCCCACTTCCCGTAAAACTGCCTTATCTACAAAAGGTCATGCAAGTTATCTAAAGAAGAAAATAGCTGACAGGTATCCCAGTGTTTAATATATAAAGCCAAAATTAATTAAACTGAATATTATCAGCATGAACATAGTTTTAACTTGAAACATTTCACTGAGAGTGGCAGGTTGAGTAAATCAGGTCAGTTAAAAGTGCCCTGAAAATGAGTAGCTAATGAGTTCAGTTGTTTCTCCATATGAGCTGTTTCATTCTTCAGGTGAGAAGGAAATTGAACTGAAGATTCCAAAACACTTTCAAAATCTTAACAGCTTATATTTCCATTTTTTTACATGGTGGTGACAAAAGAATTATCCACAGATGGCACTGAGTAATTAAAAAATGAAAGATTCATGGTGTCAGAACAATGGTCAAGAATATATATCCTTGATGAAGCTGAGGATGCCATAGTGATTTGTTTGATTTATATAGTAAATATCAGATGTGATGAGTAGAAGACAATACAATTTGGAATATATTTGTTCAGTCAGCCACTGCAGTTCTACAGCTACTCTACTCTGACGAAATTATTTCATGTCTATGTGATCATGAGATGGTTTTGGGTAGCATCTACTAGTCGTAAGTATCTTTTTAGAGCTGAATATTTGAATTTAGCTGTCTCTGTGGTTTGATTGCAAATTATTTTCTAAATGGTTTTGAACTCTCTAGTATTCAGCTGCTGCACAGAACTGTAAATTTTTTCATTTACAAGTGTCTGAATCTGCTGTTACTGTTTAAACTCTGCATATAGGGAAGAGAAGAAGAGTTCCTCGAAGAGTTCATGCTCCAGTGAGAAAGACTCTCATTTTAAAGTAGTGGGAAGAAAAGCTGAAATACTAACTGGAAGACAGAGCAGTATGGAAAAAGTAGAAGAATGTAATTCAAATCCCATAGAGGAATCAACATACAGAGTAGGTTTTGCATCATTTCAAGTTAAATATGAGTATATCGTCATCTGAAGCCTGGTCAAACTAAAACTGGAGGTGACAAAAATAATTGCATGTAGATATTATCAAAAGTAGTGGAGTTCTTGCAGTGTCAACTGGGAGAGGATATATTTTATTTCACTTTCATGGGAGTTTTTGGCCTGGTCACTTGCACTTCCTTCTGTCATTCATGAATTCCAGAAAGACAAAAAAGTCTTGTTCTACAATTATAAATATTGTTCGTCATTTTTGGCTATGCTTGAATGTTTCCTAGTAAGTTGATGTTTATCACATTCTTACTAAGGCACTGATTCAAGAACTGGATCAGGAGAAAGAAAGGAGGTGGAAAGCAGAGCAAGCAGAGAAGAAATTATTAGAGCATGTCAGTGAGCTACAAAAGCATGCAAAAGAAGAAAAGAATATTCAGAGTATGGCTATATACAACACAGACAGGTAGGGAAACAATGCTGTAGTCCAAGAGTTTGTTTCGGGTTTTTTTTAGTTTCCAATAATTCGTTTCATAGGCTTAAGAAACAAGGACAGCTTTAAACAATATACTTGAGAATACAGAGAAGTAGAGCTAGAATTTCTCTCAGTATAACCTAGTGAAATTCCCTTCTGCAGCTTTTGTCCTGTTCTTGTCATAGAAAGATAATCAGTATGCCACTTTCCTCCATTTCTAGCCATTACATTCCAAACAATCTGTATCATAACTGTACCTTCAGTTCAAGCTCTAGTAGCTGTCCCATATCATATTTCTGCCTTCTGTGTCCCAGTCTCCCTTTCCATATATACCTAGAGAGTTCTTTTCTTTTTTCTGCACAGCACATTAGAACAAAAATGTTTCTGGCCAGCCAGAGTTGGCCAACAGGCAGTGCAGGGCAGGCCTAGCACATCTTCAGAGAGATGGTTGTCACCATGCTTGTGTGTTCTGAGCATCAGCCTTTGTTTAAAAGATGTCCTTACTTTTTCTTAAAATGATCTCCATATTTTTGGAGATGTCTGCTCCATTTGTCTTTTTCTTAACTGCATTGTATTTGTCAAAGCCATATTTTCTTTCCTTTAGGAAGAACCAAGTAATGTGCTTCCTGAGTTACCATCCATGACTGACTCTGAATATTTCTCCTTTTTACCTTTTTGTTTTAGGTTCGCTTCCTACCTTTATACTATACTCATCTACATTTATACCATCTTCTATAACAGGCTTATTATGTTCCTGTAAAGCAAAGTAATACTGAAACATCATTTCCTAAAAATGTATCTATGAGGTTGTCTCCATCTCAGGTTTTTTAAAATGAATCTCCATAGAGTAATGCTGCACATGACTTAAGTAATAGTTTGTCTCTTGAAACAGTTTTATATGACTGCTATAAATAGCAGAACTCAGTAAAAAACAAGATATGTTGCTACAACAGCTACTAATGCCTTTTTCTCAATGTATCTGGCATCAAACTTACAAGTAAAATGTTTGTAATACAACTTTATTGTGTTTATTCTCAGGTTAAAGGAATTGATATTGGAAGAAAGAGCTGCCAAAGCAAGACTGCAAGCATATGTCCAACAGTTGAAAGGTGAAACTGAAAGGCTTACTAATGAGTTAAATCAGGCAAAAAATAAAGAAGCAGAATATCAGAAGGCCATGCAAGCTTTAGAAGAAACACTATCCAAGATGGAGACACAGAGATTGCAGCAACGAGCAGCAGAGGTAAATATTTTTCAAGACCAAATAATGCAATGGCAACTGTAGTTCCTGAAAGAAATACTAAATTTTACTAGCATTGAGTCTGAGTTGTCCACAATAAAACCTGGGGCTTTTTTGCTGCATAGTAGTAGTTGATAACAGGTATCCATTTTAATTGTCAAATGAATGTATTTTATAAATGGTGGCCTTAAGATAAAGGAGAATAAGTCCTATGTACTTAACACTGAGAGTTGATATTTTCTGAAAATACAGAGTGACAAAGACAAGTTTTTAAAGTTCTAAAATCAATAGACATCTTACTGCTGGGATGGAAATCTGTGGTTCTGTTTGTTTTGCTGATCTAAAGAATTTTAGATGCTTTTAATTGCAACCAGAACAAAACACTAATTGCTGAGAACGTTAAAGATTCTGGTTAGTTTGTGTGATGTTTTGTGTTTGGGATTTTTTGGTTTTGTTTTTACAGCTGGAGAAGATAGTGGTGCTTTTGTAGTGAGAGGCTCTTTGTTGAGTATACAAATATATGAGATGAAGATGGACCAGCTACTGCCACTATTTCTTTCTGAAAAATTAATTGCTGAATTTTCAGTGTTCTCCAATATCTATTCCTTTTGTTTATATTACTATGTTAGTCCATTCCTGTGTCACTGAATTTAGAGGAAATGAATATTAACACATCCATCCTGAAAAGTCTTTGAACTGATAGTGTGGTGCTCTAGGAAGCGGTGTTGTTCAGGTTGCCTGAAAGGAATGAGAATCAGGGATTGTGCTGACAGACAAACTGCAAAGTACCATCCAAAACACCCTCTACTTTAGGCTTCTCTTTGGGCACTTGAGTGGCTTTTCCATTTCTTCTTTAGCTATAGATATCCTGGAGCTATTATGGAATCAAGAAGTGGCCTTCAGTTCAGATAAGGTATCCAACTGTCAGTTTGAAAAGTACTAAATTTAGTGATTTGGAGAACAGGAGAGTGGGATTTGCATATTTGTGTGTGTTTTTCTTCTGTCCCATAAGAATGGAAATGCCTTATTAATGTATGAGGCTTTTATTTTTCCTTCAATGAATTTGTAGAAATAAGTAATCTCTTTTGGTGGTAGTAACATTGTTTTTATTAAGGGAAGGATTTTATTCCTTTCTTTAAGATCCTGTAGCAAATACTCCTTAATAATTATGTTTCAAAGAATAATCATGATGCTCTCGAAACTAAATCCTCTTTTTGAATGTTCAGATTTAATATACCTTGGGCCTATTTTATCAACTCCAAGATTAAGAAATTCTAGAACATTTCATAGAGCTTTCTCACTGTACATCCTGGCATTTACTTTGAGTGGTAAATTATGTTTACTCCACGTAGCCACCACTGTTTAAGGCCTTCAGTCAGCATTACTAGATGACTTCTTGAAGGGATTCAAGATTCAAGATGATTAAGTTTACTATGCATCTAAATGTGTACCCTGTTCCCTTGTTCTTCCTTGATATTTTTGTCAAAATGTGTTCCTGCTTGACATTTTTTAAGTGCTTCAGTTTAGGAGAGAATTGATTCTCTTCTTCCACAAAACAAAGGAATACAGTGTGGTGTGTCTAAAAGTTACTCATTAAACTATTGATAAAAAGGCTTAACATATAGAACATAAGAACTTAGCCTTCTGAAGTGTCTTGATTTTGAATTACCATTTAATGAGTAATCAAAACTCTTTTTATAACCTTTTTCATATCTTTTTTCTTCATGTTGAATCAGAACTGAGTTTTGTATTTAAAAGGCTTAAGTCTATGAAATGGAATTACTCATAGAAACTTGGATTGAATGGAAAAAGTGGAGTATGCCATCTGGTGTTTATACTGATTCTACATTTTTTGTAAAATCATTAGAAAGCAGCTCTGTTCAACAACTCTAAACTGTACAAATCAGAAAGATGGAGATTTTTGCAAAAGTGGAGTGTTAAAAAAAATGAAGTTAATGTTGAATACATCTAAAAATGTTTCGTTTGAAACTAAAACAAGTCTTACAATAAAAGAGTTTCTAATTGAGGAAATCATTCTGCCAATGCACTTCTTCCACTTCTGCAGGACACCTTGAAGTTCGTTACAAATTAAGTAAACACCCTTGGTTCTTTGTTAAGGTTGCTTTTTGAGTTGTAAGTTAACTCTTTATTTTAAACATCTTGTCTTAAATTTCTTCAAGTGTTACAATATATTAAGAGGAAAAAAAAAACCAAAACCAAGCAAAAAACCCCAAACAAAAAATGCTTAGAAAATACCTGTTCTTTTATGTTCTAGTATAAAACCTGAAGACTAAAGTTTTAAGGAAATCTTGCTCTTGTCTTTATGACACAGATGAAACAGGTGCAAGAAGCAGAGCTCAAAGCATCAGCCAATGAAAGAGAAGTACAGTTACTTCGAATATCTGTCCGACAACAGAAGGAGAAGGTAAAACATCTACATGAGCTTCTTGTATTAAGAGAGCAAGAACAAAGGTATGGGGTCATTACTTTATTTCCAGAAGTTAATAGGGATACTTGTGTTGCCAACATGTCTTTTTAAAATGTGTCCTCAAGTATGGATGTGTTTTTTGTTTGGGTTTTTTCTTTTGGGGTTTTTTGATTAGTGGG
>VZTT01062040.1:77348-89182 GCA_013400855.1 Buphagus erythrorhynchus
TTGTTTGTTTGTTTGGGTTTTTTTTGCTTTAAAGTAGATGAACAGTGTAGTTTTGAAGTATAGTGTGCATTTGCTTCAACATTGGCATTTCACATGCCTGTTGCTGCTACTTTTCAGGTCTTGGATCTAAGTGAATAGCAGCAGTTGTTGTGTGAGGGTGAAAGGAATGACTGAGTGCAAAAAAGGGTGTCTGGCTGTACAGGGCTTTTCTCTGATTCCAATGTCACTTCCAGATGTTTGTTAACAGCAAAGCAAACAAGTGCTAAATCACAGCAAAAGCACAATTGAATAATTTCTACAAATGTTTGAATTTAAAAGTTAGGATATTCCTTTGGGTGTTTTTAACAGTAGTCAACAGAATTTTCCTCGTGCCAGGGCCATTGTCAGAGAAGACTGAAGGCTGTCTGTGAATTGAAGGAATTTATCCTATTTATTATGTAATTCATCAGCCTTGTTCAGTAAGACCAAGGAAATGAATTAAAACTGCATTGTGAGATCCTGCAGTTCGTGTCTCAAATGTATGCTTGATAATTTCAGGAAAGAACTTGGAACCCGAGTTGCTTTAAATGGACCTGAATTTCAAGATGCTTTGTCAAAAGAAGTGGCTAAAGAGGAGCAGAGGCATAAACAGCATGTTAGAGAATTGCAGGAGAAAATTAACATGTCAAACCAGAAGTATAGAGAGTTAGAAGATGAATTTCGTTTAGCTTTAACTATCGAAGCAAAAAGGTTTAAAGAGGTAAGACTAAGAGAACATTTCATCTTACACTAGGTGGGGTTGTAGTTCTCTTAAATGTGTTGGATTTGGGTGGATATTCTGGATGTGGTTTTTTGGTGTTTTGTTGGGTTGGTTTTTTGTCCCTATGATCTTTGCTCCAAGGATTCATGCAAAAATTCTGGTAGAAAGGTTTGAAATATCAGTGATTAAAACAATGACAGCAAATGCCAAGTCAGCACTCAAAAACCACAAAATCAAAAGAAATTTTAAAAACCCCTTCTGTCTGATGTTATTAATTTCTTTTAAAATATGTTGACCTTCAATTAGAATATATTTAATTATAGTAAAATCTCTTCTTTTGTTTGTGTCTTCGTAAGGTTATCATTAAATATATACAAGTATATTTAGTAATACAGTTCCTTATTGTGTAAATTTTCAAAATTGAATTTTGGATATGCATTTTGAAACTTAAATTCAAAACTTACTTGCTAAATTCCTTAGAGTATTTATTTCTGTGGCTAGTATTTACATGTTTTATATGTTGAATAAAATATTAAGTATGTCACCTTAAACTTTGCTGTCTTTGTTTTAAGTAGATGGGAGAATAGGGGAAAGAAAAGACAGGGGTTTTACCCTTCAAATCTTTCTGTTGCAAGAAAACAAGGCTTGAATTAACTTTGTCCTTCTTTTGAGATTTTAATGTCAATTTTAACAATGAGATTAAATCAAAGCATTGTTTTTAGTTCCCAAGTATGGTTTTTCTGCTCTGCTTCCCATCTACCCATGATTTTTTTTTCCTGTGTCTGTGGGTTCTTTTTGTTTGTTTGGCTTTTTTTGTTATGTTTTGTTTGGTTTGGGGTTTTTTTTTTACAAATATGTAGCTGGGTAGAACCAGTTTTTCAAGTTGCAGTTTCATGAACAAACCAGGAGAAAACCGGTTTCAGATATTCATTAATTTCATATACAGTTGGTGTCTTCACTTGAAATTCAAATGTCACTTGCGTTTATATATGCACTGTTTTTTCCAAATGTTAGCATTTTTCAAGTCTTGTCTTATAAAATTTTAGGTAAAACAGGGTTTTGAAGAAGTTTCTGCTGATCTAGTTGAACACAAACAAGCCCTCTTTGAGCTGGAACTAAGGGAAAAAGACATGACAAGTCTGATCCAAGACCTGACAAATTTAGTGGAAGAACAGAAAGCAAAAATTGCAGAATTAATAAAATCAAATGAAGAAGCTACAGCAAACCTAAAGGTATTTGTTTAAAAACATTTCAACTATATAAATTATTTTATGTGATGTTTCATCTATAAAAGCTTGATTAACTAAAAGACATAGGTTTCCTGTTGCACTAAAACCCAGTAGTGCACATCAGCCTTTATTCTTGCATCTTGCACTTCTATTGCTCAAAAACACTGCTCGCCGTATAGAAAAATGTTGACTCATTCATATTTTGGAAAGTGCACTCCTTGCCCTGTGAGCAGTAGCAGTTTGTATATATCAGATGGTCAATCAAAATTACATTAATAGCCCTGACCCCTTGTAAATTCAAAATGGAACATACTTCTGCATTGCTCACTGTATACAAAGTAAAAGTGTAATTGAACAAATAATGCCGTGTAGTTATTAGCAGCTTAGTATCTCCTAGTTGTATAATACCAGAAGTATTATTCATAATCTACTATTTGTCAGATTTTAATCTTAAATACTGTGGGCACAGTTGCTTTGTGGTAATATATTCCAGTACCATTCTATTATCTGTAAATAATTTTTTTTAAATCTTAAGGGCATAACTTTTGAATGGTTGTGTGATCCAGTCCAGCTTTGTGCTAAAACTTGAGTGCAGTACAACCTCTGCACAGCTGTTTCTAATCTCCCCTCTACATGTTGTTAGGGTGCCCAAACATGATGTTGTTGTGCAGAATAGGATTCTGCCAGTCAGTGATGCTTTTACAAAAAAAAATTGAAAAATACCTATATTAAATATCTGTAATCTGTAAAACAAAAAGTAGCTTGGATAATGGAAGATACGTACTTATCACTGGAAGTGAAAGTACATGCCAGCTTCTGTCTCCTGATTCAGTTTTTAATATCTTTACTTTCTCTTTTGCTTTTCTTGACTTGTGGATTTCTAATTCTAAACAGGTTTTTGTGATGACATTGATACTTCAGAGTGGGTATTTAGAAGTCAGCTTTACATTTTTCTGGGGTTGAAGTATGTCTTTTTGAAGCAAACATTTGTGTTTCACAACTGGAGTGAGATGCAGATAGAGCCTTCTATGCAAGCAGAGTATTCTCAGTTAACTTAACTTGGTGTATATAAGGATTACTTTCCTGACCCCTTAGTATTGACTTGAAATTTTGAATGTCGTTTTAAATTATCTTACTGTATTTTCCCAATGTTTGTTCATGCAGTGTCGAACTGGAGAACTTGAAACTGTGGTTGAGGACGACAAACAAAAGGCTGTTCAAGTTGAACTTCTAAAAAAGGAAAATGGAAAACTTATTTCCCAGCTAACAGCCCAGGAATCTGTGATTGATGGATTAAAAATGGAAAGAAAAATATGGGGGCAGGAGTTGGCAGAACAGGGTAAAATAGTGGAGTTCTTTCTTTTACAGAAAAAAATGGTGTTGTTCAATATCTTACGTTTCAAATACACACTCCAATATAGTTTTAATCATGACAGGGTCCTTGGATGCCTTCCTGATCTTATCCAGTTGTGAAGATGATGTGCAAAAATAGATGTTCTGTGGCACATGGGCTGATACAGGATCTGTAACAGCAGTTGCAGGAGTCAGCTGTGAATCAAGTTTATATGTTTTCTGAAAATGTGAAAGTACCATAAAGTTATACAAAGAACTTTTAAAAGTGAAGCTAGAAAAACAAGGATCTGTAAATGATATGTAATGCTTCTTGTCTAGCAGGGAAGTCTAATATGGAAATTACAGTATGTATCTTAAAAGAGTGTTAAATGCTGTGAGAAAAAAAAAATTTTGGCATTTTTCTCTATCCTGTGACTCAGCACCACCTTGTGATCTTTTGGGATCTGTAGGAATTACTGTCAACTGTTTTTCAGAGAAGTTTTCAAAAAGGATAAAACACAGGCCTTCAGTTCTGCTTTTTCGATTAAGTGTTACCTACCTAGAGATTCAGTCCCTACAGTGCTTCCACTGGGCAAAATAGTCTATACTTTGGTTTGTAAGATTCTTACCTTTGCCTCCCTCAGCCCGATCTCCCAACATTCCACATCTTGAAATAATCTATAAAATGAGTTGCTGTAATGTGAACATCCTGTTTTGTCCAGGAGCTCATCTTGCACAAGATCGGGGGAAACTGGAGGCAAAAATTGAAGCTTTAACAAATGAGATTGACATGTTAAAAAAGCAAAAGGAACAGGACAGTGATACCATAAAAATTAAAAACAAAATAGTGGATGATCAGACAGAAACAATTAGGAGACTAAAAGAAGTAAGTGCCATATCTGACAATTTTTGTGCTTAACTTTCACTGCAAGTCTTAAGTCTAGCTATCACAAAGCCTGTGATAAAAGCTGGGTCTGCACTCGTAGTTTTCCAACTCACAAATCACAATCAGGCTGTCAGTGGCAATTCATTTCACTGAGAGCAGAAGAGGGCTTTTTATTAAATTGATGCACAATGATGCTATTTTGAATCTCTCATTGAACCATATTTATGTACAGACTTTATTCTCTTTGCCTTGCTTCAGTTTATTCTTGATAATGATTTTGAGAGGTGAAACTAGGAGAGCATAATTCTTCCTGTGTGTTCACAAGAAAAGGAAAAATAATTTTTAAAAGTTTGCTTCACATTTATTTTACAACATAATTTTTTTAAATTTTGTTCTTATAAAACAGTATTTTGGCAGCAGGCGTAATACATTTGTCCCAGTAATTACATTTGTCTCATTTAGAGACTTAAAACTTTAGCTTATTAATCAAAATTTTATAGCATGTTATGTCAGGTAAGGTTAGATGCATTACTCATTGTGACAGATTGTGAGCTCAGTGACTTACATAAACGTTGTTTACTCAACTCTTAATGTAGAATAAGAGTTCAAAATAACTTTTTTCTCATCTTGCTTTGAACCTCAGATTTATGTTTTGATGACTTTTTTTTTAATTCAGACTTCTTTCAGATGAGGATTAAGTAACTGACTATCACTTTACTAAGTGTTCTTCATACATTCAGAAGAGTAAACTTTTATGTTCTTCTCTGCTTTATTCCATCGTAGACTAAACACATTCTCTTAAGGGGTAACAACAAAGTTCAGGAAGTTTATGTGTTCTAAAATATTTCTCTTCTAAAGGGCTTACAAGAAAAAGAGAAACAAATTAAAAAAAACCATGAAGAAAATCGGGAAGCTCAGAAATTGCTTCAAGTACAGTTGGATGAAAAAGCTGCTGAATGTGAAAAGCTAATGGAAAAATTAGAAAGGCAAAATGAAAGAAAAGAGGAATTAAAGCAAATGCTAGAAGAAAAAGAAGTAGAACTTGATGACATTAAGAATGCACACAGGTGATACATACAAATCACAATAATTCTTTGGGATCATTGTATGCAGCATTGCTCTGAAGTTATTCTATAGTCAGAGAGTACTCACTTGCTATTAAAACCCACAGAAATGAGGGAAAATGGAAGCATGAAAAACTTCTGCCTTCCTAAGAAGTGGTGTTTACATTCATTGTAAATATGTGCATTTTATTTTCAGTGCACTGAAAAAGAGGTGGCAAGGTAAAGGAGAGCTATTAAGCCAGCTGGAGGTGCAGGTTAAACAAATGAAGGAGAACTTTGATTTCAAAGAGAAGAAGCTGATTGAAGAGAGGAATAAAAGTCTTCAGACTCAAAGGTGAACACTGTAACAGTTTATTTTGTGACTTCTAGGTTACTGTAGAGTTACACTATTAATAACTGCAGAAATGCTCGATTATGTGCTGAAAGAATGTGTAATACCTTTTTAACTACTTGGTGAGGCCAGTTACAAACGGGGCCTAGAAGGAATTCTTGCTATAGTGGTGACTTACTTCATGTAACTGGCATTCAGTTACAGCATTTGGCATCTGAACTTCTCAATTTCCATTTTCTTTGAAAATAACCTCATATAATTGGCCTCGTCCCATCAATCCAACCTGCCCTGATCCCTTCTGTAGAGCCTTCCTGCCCTCCAGCAGATCAATACTCCTGCCCAACTTGGTGTCTGTTAATCACCGTTTGAGTCTGTGACTGTTTCTAAATTGCCTGTCATTCTTTTCCCATACAAATAGCAAGATGTTTAATTTATTGTCTTATTCCTCTTGTACTGTCAATTTCTTTGATCAATTAATAGTTAAATATGAGATGATACAGAAACAAGTACTCATAACCCAGAAAATTATTTCATATGCTTCTGGAATGATGGAAAAGTTTGCTAGACTGATGCCTGTGATAAGTTTAGATTCTTACTGTTATTTTTACTTCATTCTTTGGCCCCCTTCTCATGTTTTTCTTCCTTCCTCCCAACTATTCTTGAGAAACTACCAGCTAGTTAATAAGACTGCATAAAAAGGAAAAAGCAGAACCACAACAAATTAATAACAATAACAAAAGAAAAACCCAAACTAAACAAACCACCTGAAATAGTCAATAGTATTGGGGTTTGGAATTGTTAGAAGATCAATAGTGAAACTGAAATTCTTGTTCTAAATAATTCTGGTTTGTTTCAGAATTTTGTTGTAAATTAATTGTATAAATTTGCCTTGTTTTTTGTTCCTACATATTTAAGAATTATCCCCTAAAAGCAGAATTTGCTTGGAGTTAAAGAAATGCTTCTTTGCAGTAAAGGAGACACTTTTCTATTTCTGTGAGACACAGGCTCACAGGCCGTTCACAGGATCACACAGTTTATTCACTCCTTGGGAACCAAAAGCATTATGAGGAGATGTTTGAAAACAGGTGGACTTATCAGCCATGTTGACAGTAGCAAGCTCTAATCTTCATATCCTTTGCTAGTTATTAAATGCCTCTTCTAAGAGAATGCCAGAAGTCCTAAACACAGTGCATAAAGCTAGAACATCTACTTGAGAAAACAGAACACTTCTGCCAATATATGTGTCTTCATGCTTAAGTTACTGAAACCTTATCAAAGGCAGAGTTGGACAAAGCAAAATACTTTAATTGCTTGCAAGACTGTGATTTTTTTTTTTTTTAAATCTTTTTTTAGGATTGCTGTGGAAAAGCTTCATAAAATGGATAATGCTTTCAGAAAACAACTTGAGTCAGTGTTGGCAGCACATCAGGAAGAACTCTTGCACCTGGAAAATGAAAAGGAAAAACAAATTGAAGCGGCAAATGAAAAAGTAATTTTAATACTCAATTTATACATTTATTGTATTTGCATTTTTGTTCTACAGCTGCTACAAGAGTGGTGCTTGGAAGTCTCCTGTTTGAATCTATCAGGCTGACTCTTGATGGAAACAGTCCTGGTTTAGTACTCAATCTTTGCACAGCAAGAAAATCTCTAGACTTGTGCCATTGTAATGTTTTATATTCAGGCAAAGTAAAGCTCCATGCTAGGCAGCTATTATGAATCAATAGCTAAACATTTCCTTATCTATACAGGCAAGAGTAATGATGACTATGCCAGATAATCCATTTAACTCACCTATGCCAACCTTAACTGTTGTAGTTTCTGTCATCTACTGCATTCTTCCTTAACATGACAACTGGTGGTTTTCTTCCATAAGTTTTCTGGATTGATACGGTACTTGCTACCTCCTAGCAGATTAATACATTTTTTTTAAAGAAAAAACCTGCTACTGCATCCAGTACCAAGAGTAATGCATTGCATATTCAAACATAAGCATATAACTCTTGCATTGCTTATCAGTGTTAAAAATTGCCAAGATTATATGGGTTTAGGTGTACTAAGAAAAGCAAGAATTCTGCTTCATCTCTGTGTGCTCTTTCAGGTGTACTCTGTTGAAGAAGAGATGCGGGAGCTTCTGCAAGAAATGGCAAATAATAAAAAAGCCATGGAAGGTAAAATACGACGACTTACACGTGTACTGAATGATATTCAACAAGGCTTTGAAGGTTATTAATATTTATATTAAAAATGCATATTACACAAGCACTTTCATCCACTACAATGCACTTTTCCTTGTTTTCTAGAGAATTAAGTTTTTGTTGTATATTTTGATAGTTCAGAGAGCAGACAAATGTTTTTACATTATTTTCATAATAAATAGTTATTTCTAACCTTTGTTTATTTTTAACTGCTGTCAAAATGGGTCAAAACATGTATAGATGAAAAACATACGTAATTAAGAATTAGCATGTTTAATAAGAGAAAAGGAGGTTGAAAAATTCTAAGCCAAGAGTTTGAAGCTTTGCTTCAGTGAGGTCAAGATTCTTGTAAAGAGAGAACCAAGAATGTTGAATCGCAGAAGGGCTTGGCTTGAAAGGGACCTTAAAGATCATCCAGTTCCAACACCCCTGCCATGGGCAGGGACACTTTCCACTAGATCCAGTTGCTCAGAGCCCCATCCTACCTGGCCTTGAATACTTCCAGAGATGGGGCATTCACAACCTTTTTGGACAACCTGTTCCAGTGCCTCACCACCCTCACAGTAAGGAATTCTTTCCTACTAGCTAATCTACACCTACTGTCATTCAGTTTAAAACCATTCTCTCTTCTCCTGTCACAACATGCCCTTGTAACTAGACTCTCTCCATCTTTCTTGTACCTGAAAACATGTTTAATCTGCCACTGTTGGAGAATGTGCAACTACTGCAACTTAGAGTGGCTTTTTTGGCAGCATAGTCTGGTTTTCTCTGCAGCAATAAGCTTCCTACCAGGCTTTTGAAATAGAGGAGGTAATAACCTACAAACTTCTTATAGAAGCAAAACATAAGCCTTATGTTAATATTTTGTTACTCTTATTTCATGGTGGAGGCTTTACCATCTCCACTGTACTCAGGCATTTACTTCATTTGCTTGTTCTCAGAAGATCATAAACTGTTACTGAACTACCCTGTACTCTGAAGCATTTTCATGCTGCTCTAGTAAAGAGATCAGTGAGCAGTAAAATCTCGGGGACATGCTGGTACACCAGGTGGAGCTGCTTCCTCCCCACCTTGCACCTCCCTCTTGCAGTAGCTGAAGCACAGTCCTGTTGCTCCAGTGACCATAGCAGCCCCTAAGTTGACTTTACCATCAGTTGTTCAGAACCCAGGCTTTAGCACATTGGCACAGTGTAACTGAGAGTGCATTTTGGTGCCCAGCAGCCCTGTGATGGTACTTTATTTAGTGCTAGTAAAAAGCCCTAGCCTTTGGGGACCTGGGGGGACTGGTCAACACCCGACTGAACATGAGCCAGCAGTGTGCCCTGGTGGCCAAGAAGGCCAATGGCATCCTGGCCTGTATCAGCAATAGTGTGGCCAGCAGGAGCAGGGAGGTCATTCTTCCCTTGTACTTGGCACTGCTGAGGCCACACCTTGAGTGCTGTGTCCAGTTCTGGGCCCCTCAGATTAGGAAGGACGTTGAGACACTTGAATTCATGCAGAGAAAGGCAACAAGGCTGGTGAGGGGCTTGGAACACAAACCCTGTGAGGAACAGCTGAGGGAGCTGGGGTTGTTTAGCCTGGAGGAGACTCAGAGGTGACCTTATCACTCTCTACAACTCCCTGAAAGGTGGCTGTAGTCAGAGGGGGATTGATTCCTTTCTCCAGGCAGCAACTAACAAGAACGACAGGACAGTCTTGATCTGCATCAGGGGAAATATAGGTTGGATATTAGGAAAAAGTTTTTTACAGAAAGAATGATCAAGTACTGGAATGCCTGGGGAGGTGGTGGAGTCACCATCCCTAGATGTGTTTAAAAAAAGACTGGATATGGCACTCGGTGCCATGGTTTAGTTGAGGTGTTAGGGCATGGGTTGGACTCACTGATCTTGAAGGTCTCTTCCAACTTGGTCTCTTGTGATTCTGTGTGAGCCCTGCTGGATTTGTTACCAACTTGTTAAATGAAAGCTTGTATGAACCAGAGCTTGATACCAGCTGCTTCTTGTTATGAGGTGCAACTTAAGTGTGGGATGAAAGGACCTTGAAAACATGGGCACAAGTTGAAAGCAGAGGTCATGGCAGTGAAAACAACATCCTCATGATCAGTGACTAGTCTTTGATAAAGCACATCCTTCAAATCTGGGAACAGACTCCTTGTTTTAAGAATGGAAGTAGCAGTAGCAAAGCAAAATTTTAAAAAAAGGAGCCCAGCAACTGAATAAAGTGCCTGCAACAGCCTGGGAAAACAACCCCCACTCTGCTTTGCACAGGGGGAGGTGTGTGGGGCTGGGAATTGTCTAGAGGTTGCACGGTCTTATAAAAGGGTAAAATTCCAAATTTATGGAGGGGACAGGAAGCAGACATCTGCTTCAGCTCTGATTCCCTGCATCGAGTTCCCTCACCTGACCCATGAAAACACCAGGAGTGAGCCATCAGCACTGACGGGGAGGTGTCTGCACTGCGGTACTCTCAGCTAAGGTAGGAGAGAGCTGTTAAGGACTGTTTGGTTGGAATCTGTGCCATCAGTTCAGAGTACATAAAAATTAATAGTGGCAATGGCTAGCAGGATGTAAGAACTAACCCTAACTATCAGTTCTCTAAAGGCAGAAGAATTACTTCTTACTCACTCTATGTACTCCATACACAGTATGTGAGAGAAATGCTCACCTGGAAAGCTGTTCAACACTACTTTCATGGGTATCATTGGTGCAGAAAACTTGCACCACTTCAGAGTGCTTTTCTGTCATGTTGATCAAGTGCTTCCTGGGGCACTTGTTTTTTCCTTTGCTTATTATTTGACCAAGCCACACTTCGGGTGAAGTAATTGAATACCTGGAATGCACCAGGAAGTTAAAAGAATTTGTTCTTACCCTGATTCAATTTCTTAATTTCTCCTCTGAGTTTTAACTCCAAAATTGTTGTTCTGAAATTTATATTCTAATTTCATCATATGGAGTTGTTAATATTTTTAACATGAATTCATTCTATTCCTTGCTCCTGGCTCAGGAATTTCATATTACAGTATTTGTGAAAATGCACGTGTTGGTAGTGCTTGGAACATTTGTTTCTCTTGCAGATGACTCATCTTTGGCACTGTTTCCCTCTTTATGCTTACATGGCTTCCTTAGAGCTTTTAAATAAGTGTTTAAATTATTTTTATATTTTCAAAATGGTAAAATAATAAAGATATGGTGCAGGTGAAAACTGTACCAAATTTACCAAATGTATAAATTTCAGCCCATCATGACTGAAAAACATAACTTAATAAAAGAAATAAATAAAATAAATTTAATTAAATAAAAATATAAATGAAATGTGAACACTGACCCTGTCAGATGCAAGGCATGCTCTCGTGCATTAATCATGACAATTTAAAATCAATTCCATTGTTAGACTTGGTTTTCATTTCCCAACTAGAGAATGATCTATTTCAACACTGAGTACAGAACCAAGAAATTCTTGTGTTTCTTGAGACCAGGAGGACTGTGATGCCAGGTGCAGAGAGAGCGTGTTACCATGCACGTGTTGCCCTGAACATGCTATTGCATGTGCAGGTACAGCTCCTGTGTGCCACGGCACACCCAGGGTACCGTGCTCCTGTGTGATGGGTGGCTGAGGGTCTGCTTCTCTTTCAGTGCATCTCCGGAATTCTTATACAGCATAGACTTTAAAGCTTCTTTGCTTTTATTCGATGATGATTGAGGGAAAGAGGTGTACCTGAATCAAGGCCAAGTATATTTGAACACCAGTGGAAGGGGCTGAGTAAGCATCCAAAATTCCCTGTGCCCCTGGCCAGATCATCAGCGTGTCCTGTGCCTGACCTGGGGGGGTGTGAGAACATCGTTCGCAATTAATGTGTGTGTTTTTATATCAAATGCAAACACTGAAATGAGCGACAAGGAGCTATCGAGGCGGGGTCAGGCAGGCTCGCGGGACGTATGTGGCCGCCTCCAGGCCTGCGCTACCCGTCCTGGGGGCCCTGAGCGAGAGCCGGGAGCGGCCCTCGCCAGCCAAGTGCAATCCCTCTCCAAACCGCGGGGCCGCCAGCCCTGCCCCGG
>VZTT01062040.1:89526-119537 GCA_013400855.1 Buphagus erythrorhynchus
CCGCCCGCCCGGCGTGGCAGGGCCTCCCCCTGCCGCTGACGGGCTGCGGGTGCCCGGGGATGGCTGACAGCCACCGCGGTCGGCTAAAATACGCGTTTCGGCCCTTTATAAAGGGGTGTAAGGGGTATCGTGCATTAAGTTTAACTTGCTGAGAGTGGTCTTACTATCCCCTGTTCTGGGCTCCTCAGCAGAAGAAAGACAAGGAGCTGCTGGAGAGGGTCCAGCGGAGGGCTGCAAAGATGGTGCGGAGTCTGGAGCATCTCTTTTACAAGGAGAGACTTAGGGAGCTGGGCTTGCTTAGTCTGGAAAAGAAAACAATGAGAGCAGGTCTCATCACTGCATATATGTATATATATCTTATAGGTGCATGCCGAGAGGATGGTGCCAGACTCTTTGGTGGTTCCCAGTTACAGGAGGAGGAGAAATGACCATAAACTAAAGCACAAGAAGTTTAACCTCAACATGAGGAAGAACTTCTGTATGTTAAGGGTGGCAGAGCACTGGAACAGGCTGGCCAGGGAGGTCGTGGTGTCTCCCTCTGGAGACATTCAAAACACACCTGGATAAGTTCCTGTGCACCTGCTCCAGGAGACCTTGCCTTTGTGGGGGTCGGACTGAATGATTTCCAGAGGTCCCTTCCTGCCCTAACAATTCTGTGATTTTTTTTCACTGCCCTATGTTATTCCCTGCACTGATCCAGTGTATGGGCTGCTGTTTAAACCTGTTTCTTGCCCACTCCCCTCCTTTTAGCAAGAGAAATCTGTGTTGAAAAATAGACCATTGCCGCCTTATACTTCCTATTATGTGTGAATGAAAGAAGCTGAATTGGCATATGAGTGACAAACCATTGTCACCCAGCTCTGCAGCCAGCCTGCTGCCTCCAAGGCATGAGGGCATTGGGCTGCAGCGGCTGGAGCATCTCCAATGATGCCCTGGGACCAGCCCATCTTGGCGAGGTCCTCGTGCCAGGAGGTCACTGTGTTACAGGAGGTGTCACTGTCACTTGGCACTGTGTCCTGCCAGTTCCCTGGAGCGTGCTGCCACTCTGGCCCAGGAGCTCAGGCCCTCTGGGCTGTTGGGTATGCAGTGCATTAAGGCAAAGATGTGTTAACCTCACTGGTTAAGGTCATCAGTGAACAGCTGAGGTGTACAGCAAAGTGCAGTAAGGGGCTGGCTTGGTGCTCTGCTTAAAGTCCTTTCTGGAAAACTGACCTGTTTTTTGAGTACTCTTAATAGACCCCCAGGAGGCAAATGGTGTTCTTGGAGCTTATTTTGTGCGCCCCTGTTCAGAGCAGATGTGCTTTGGTGATGTTACTGTGGCTAATGAAAGTTCAGTGTGAATAGGGAAGGACACTGATAGGTTTTATATTCCTCATATTCATGGACAAGCTGATGAGCTCCTTAGTATTAGTTGCCTCTTTATCTAGCAAAACAGAATGAAGATGTCCAGATCTTTGGGATTGTTGTGCAGCTTACTTTATTGTCTGTCATGTCCTGAGAGATGTTCCAGGTCAATCTGAAAAGCAAAACATACTCAGTTTGTAAGACATCAGGCCCAAAAGCTTGGCTTAAAGTGCCAAAGAGGATTGACCTGAACAATGAAGTTGGGCTGTGTAGTGGGATGGAACAATGCTTCTTGTTCTCTTCAGTGAGGAAGGTATCTACTCAGAGGGAATGAAAGGGTTGATAGCCACGGAAAAGTTAAGTGGACATTGCAACCAATCACAGACATTTCTGCTCGAGACATATTGGAGACTGGTTTCTGAATGCCAGGTTACAGTTTGTTGAAATACTAACTGCAGTGCATAAGTTGTTGGTACTTTCACAAGCAGCGACTCAGAACATACATTTCTGTAACTGGTTTTCTCATAAATAAGCCATATATCTGAGGAAAAATAAAGACCAGTTTTATGTTTGTGTTATGTCAGTGTGCTCATCAAACTGAAGAACAGGACAGTCTTGAACAGAACATTCCAATAAATGATTTGTGCAGTGAACACCTTTAAGTGTCTCTGTGCTGGCTAGTATTGACTGTCTCATGTTGTGCTGCTGATTGGTATTTCTGTAGCAAAACCAGCTCTAGAAGGAAAATAAAATTTGAAAACAGGTGGACTTCCAGCTTTGTGATTTAGCAATTGAGAAGGAAAATCTTTTCTATGGGTCATTTTCTGGTGATCTTTAATGCCTCTATAATTATAGTTTAGGAGTCTGTAAGAGGAATCTATGAAAATGCTTTAGTGCTGGACACTTCTCTGGTAACAACTGAGAAATTATGAGAGTGGAAGTGAAAATTTTCTTTACTTGAAATTTGAATTTTGCATTTACTTTAAAATCAAACAGCTATTCTAAAATAATTACATACTTGTCACAATAGTCCTGTATAAAGAAATCTAATTATGAAATTAATCTTAAAACACTAAGATATAGATAGTGATCTAGAAGGGCAAGAAAACTAAATTTCTATCTGCAGCAACCCAGGAATTTCAGGGAAGAGAAAAAGAGCAAGATGAGTGAATTTAAGAGATAAACCACCTGAATGGATGCTGTTCATAGTGTACAATACTTCTGCTCTAATTTCTTAAGTAGGCTTTGTTTCTAGCAGCATACCATCTAATGATGGTTTAGTGTTTCTGATCATCAGTGCAAAACATGAGATAGCCTAAAATCTACTTGTTTTAGAAGTGTACTGGTCAGGGGCAAGTAACTGCCTTACACTTGCTGTACTCCACAGAAGAAGAAAGAGCCTATCTATTAGGTATTATATTCCCTTAGTATTTATGTTGCAATGATATTCAGTACATACAATTTGACAAGAGCGCCATTCAATTTAAAACTCTCACCAAACTGTTGACAGCGCTCTTGGGGAGAAAATGCTGTCATGTGGTACAGGCAGAGTTCAGAAGATGCAGGACCTCTTTCCTTTGGCTCATGGAGAGAGCAAGCCGACAGTGCTGGCCCCTGTGCTTTGTTAAGGTTCTCAGTAATGACTGCCGAGGTTGCTCTGCTCGCTAGGGCTAAGGCAGCACATTTCCAGCTGATGATTTCTGCTGCCTTTTGTCATCTCCCAGGGAGCAAACAAGCTGAGGGGCTACAAACTCTCAATTGCCCTTTTCCTGGCCATGTGTGTGTCTGTGCATGCCTGCAGCTGAACCTGTGCTGTACAGTGTTTTCTGTATTCCAGGAGCTGCACAATCAGAATGTACACAGAACCATAGATAGCTCTGTGCTTAGATACTTATTCTAGCTCTGAACCTGTCTGTGAGACACTCATGAGTGCTTGGCTTGAATACATACTTAATCAAAGTATGAGGGGATATTAGGAGGAATAATGATAGAGTTCAGCAGCTTAACATTAGAAAGATTTTTAAGAAAGAACTCTGAATGTGGAAGCTACATACACCTATGTTAGCAGGGCCACTGTTGCAGATGTCCGTTTCTTGACACAGGCTGAGAAGCAGTGCGTTTCAACAGTGTTTTTGACAACAGATTTGTCTCAGGAAGCTCTTTTAATTATTTAAATTATTAGTGAATTGTTTATTTGGAGGACTGAACTTTATTTCTGATCCATGTACCTGGCAGAAGGTATCACACTGATAACTGCTAGACTGTCAGGGAGGAACTTCTCAATTGCTTTTTAAAATATCTGTGAAATTTTTAAAAGATAATTAGATTAAAAAGTCTGTACCAGAAAGCTAGTGAATGTCTGTATTAAACTTCTCAGCTTGGGACCTGGCACCAGCTTGTGTTGGAATTCTTGTTTTAAGTAGTTGAACTTCATAGCAGTGATTGAATTGTTTACAGGGCTAGTCAAGCCAAATAGATATGTAACTGTGTTGTTCATTTTCTTATGAAATGAGCCCCTGTCCTGGGGATCTGGAGCTGGTAGTGGTGAATCTGCTGCTGGTGTTCATGGGAGCTGTGCTTTGGGCATACAAAATGCAGTAGCATTTAGAGTGGAACAATTACTTCAACTTTGAAACATTTGAAATTGGACAGTCAGAAAAAGTGACTTTTTTTTAAATCTTAAGCTTTGGTTTCATAGCTTCAAATTGATGTACATTGGTATCTTTTGCTAGCAGTACATTTTGAAAATACATTAAGATTATAATGCATTTATATTTTGTAGACGGGCCTTTGGGAAAATCTCAAGAGGTAGTGAAATCTGTCTCCAGAGCAGTTTCATCATCGTTCAAGTCATGAGTGGTAGACTAAGTCCTAGGTCAGTATGTGGAGCAGTGGGAACAAAGCAGAAAGTTGAATGGCATCTAAGTGTGTACTGTCTATTCCTTGCAATGAATAATGTAAACAGCTTGTAGAATAACTGAATACTCTGAGATGTATGTATGGGGTGCTCATTCAGCATTGTGCAAATGGCATCAGCTATGTCACTTGCTAGATTTTTAAGGTTCTCTTGCAGTCCTTGGAAGCAGTGTGTACATACACAGCAAAAATAGCAGATGAAAATAGCAGGTGCATACCTATTGAAACAAGTGATCAAAGAGCCAGTTTCTTTGGAGAGAACTAAACTGCACTTTGTATGTATTTGCATGCATCTTGTTTTGTTAGTTAAGGAAATATTTTAAAAGACTCTTTAGAAGACCATACAAAAGATAAATGCTGCTAATGGTGTCGGTGGAAACAGTGTTTAGTAGGTATATCACTGTCAAGGAGAAAGAGCAGTGTTTATACTTCATGGCTGTAAGAGTATTTTTTTTAACTCTTCTTTCTTTTTATCCTTTCAACTTTATTTCAATAGCAAAAGGTAATTGTATTATTAAGCAAAGAAATTTGGTTTTCCTTCCAGGTTATGGTTGTCTTGAGCTATGTCTTTCTTTCATATATGCTGCTTACAAAAAGCATACATTTAATAGATTGTTGGAACAAACTGAAATAAATCATTATGTTCCTTTAATAGAAATTATTTGCCTTTATGCATTAGTTAAAATTCAGAAGTCTTCGCCTGTGTTTATTTTTCCTCTCTTTTATTTGTTTAATACATACAATCCCATGTAATCATTGTATTTAAGTGTCCCAACTAACTACAGAGTCAGTCTTCTCTCTGCTTTCCTTTCTTTTAGTGAGTAGTCTTTGAACTTGAGCTGCTTTTCAGGTGTGGAAGGTGTGACTAGCCCATTTGCTTATTTTATCTTAGCTCTTTGGATCAGTTACACAAAAGTCACCATGGAGAGAAAGCAGTAAGGCATGAAGTGGTTGACGCTGCGTGGCACTGCCTTGCTCAGAGGGGCGAGGAGTGACAGCCCTCAGACACGCTGCACGGCTGGCTGTGTGTCAGCAGCAGCATCCCTGGCAGCTCAGTGTGACAGATCCAGTGAGCCCTTGTGCCCTGCGAGGGGCGTTGGTGCAAGGACAACGCTGGCCTGAAATACTGCAGCTCTCCTGCAGCCACTTTGTGAAATTACAGCCCTGTTGTTCTGTATCCTGGCACCACTGAACCCAAACAAAGGCTGTAATACCTCCAGTGTCAGTGGAAGGAATGATAAACCTAGTATGTCCTTGGCTTCAGAGGCTTGCCCCACTGCAGGGTGTCGCTGCCTGCCTTTGGTACCTTTTCCTGCCCTCCCGAAAAGCGTGGCCGGCTCCTCCACGCAGTTGAATGTGCTGCAGGTACTGACCACGGCCTTTGTGACCTGGGAGCTCCCCTCTCTCGGGGAAGGGTCTGCTGGCCTTCAGCCAAGGGACTTCTCCCTGTGCTTTGCAGCACTATGTGCAGGTGCTGAACTTCAGAATTCATGATTGTATCTGGCTCTTGAAGAGTGGAACCTTCTCCCTTCGAAGTTATGTTAGATGGCATTTTTTCAAGGGAGTGGCCTAACTGTCTTTCCCTCAGCATGCAAGTTTCTGATACTTGTTCTCTCCACAGGCTGCTGATACGCTTGCTGTGAGGCAGAAGAGAAGGATCTATGATATCACCAATGTTCTGGAGGGGATTGATCTCATTGAGAAGAAGTCAAAAAACAGCATTCAGTGGAAGTAAGTTATGTCAGTTCTGCAGATTTTCACATGCCTAAGAGCAACAAAAATTGCCTCTTTCTACTTCTTCTGACTAGATATGACACCATAAAATTAACATTTTGCTAACCAATGAGCAATGTGATGTTGTAGAAGTTCAATTAAGTTGCAAATGAACTGTATTTGTTTTCCCTTAAACTTGTGTGTGTGATACATAAAAACAAGTTTAAAGCACACAGAAGAGAAATTTTCAGAAAACTTGTAGTGCTACTTTATAACTAGCATGTGTAGTTGAAAAATTCACCCGGAATGAATCTGGGGGGGGTGTCAGGACACATTGTCTACACCTATCTGCCCTACCACAGTCCCTGCCTATTTTCTCCTTGGTCTCTGAAGGTAAAAGCTTGAGATAAGAATTATAGGGGAAGGAGATAGGCCCTGCCAAACAGTGGCAACACAGAAAAAAACTGCATTCCAAAGGAAAATAAACTTTTGTAGAGGAAAATTCTAAATTTGATCTGAAGTTAAGCATTTTCATTTTCCTGTCAAAATATTACTGGGAGGTTAAATGCTCATTTCCTTCATATTGAATATTAGTAGATTTTCCAAATTATAATTTAGACTATTATTCTTAAGACTATTAAAAATAGTCTTAAGAAATTATCTACTGGATGTTTGCTTTAGATTTTCACTTGTGATTTCATGAACCCTTATCCATTTTTAAGAGGAGTAGGTGCTGGCTGCAATACAAAAGAAGTCATAGACAGACTGAGGTATCTGGAAGCTGAAATTGAAGATTTAGAGCTAAAAGAAAAAGAATTGGATCAGCAGAAACTGTGGCTTCAGCAAAGTATCAAGAACGTCATGGATGACTCTACAAACCACCAATATCCTTTTAAATTAATTATGTGCATTTTGGAACTAAAATTAAAGCAAGAGTTAAAGTGTAGGTAATGCATAAAGCATAATGTAACTCATTTTACCCTGAAGCAAGGTAAGGCAAATATTTTTTCAGGTTTTGCTTCAATGAGGGAAGACATAAATCTTATATACATGACTTTTTACCTTCTGTGATTGTGATTTGTAACATGAAAATAATTTAACATATATATATGTACAGTAGTAACTATTAAGTCAATAGTATAATCCTAGTGTCTCACCTGAAATTAGTTATACTGCTTTCCAGAACTTGAATTTATATTTTGTTACCAGTGGTTTACATGAATATTTTTTGTTGCTTCAGTCTTTTGAAAAGATTAAGCTATCACCCAAAGATAAATGGAATTGACAAAGTCCTGAAGCTTGTTGAGGTTCAAACTGGAAAAAAAAATCTTTTATATAAATACCAGAGAGTTCCAGCTGCATTGCTTGTAAGCATGTGTTTAGCTGTCTTGCAAAACAGACACCTGAGAATGGGAGCAGGAAAGTGCCCCTCTTATCTATAGCACTATTGATAAGTACTTAAAGATTACTGGAGTTTCTCTTCAGAATCTGTTTCTGTAAAATGGATTTAGTAGCACAGGAGATTGAAGTTAAATGTTAGGAGAAACTTTTGGTAGAGCTAGCACTGGAATTGATCCCCCAGGGAGGTGGTGGCATATCTGTCACTGGAGGTTTTTCAGAAGAGGAAAGATAAACATTTGGCTGGACTATCTGAACAGTGGATTGATCCTGCCTTGAGGCAGAATTCTTGAGGATGAATTCTGAAGTTCCCTCTAGCAGTATTATTATGTGATTCTGGGAAATGCTGATACATATCTAAATTCTGTATTGTTAAATTAGCAAGGTAAATGGTATTCTTCAAAACAAGATTTTACATGTTCTCCTTTTTTAGAAGAATCTCTTCTCATTCAAGCTACACAACTATTTTTCCGTTTGTATTTTTTTTTTGCTGATACAGGCATTTTCTTTAAAACACGGAATTCGTTATTTGTAACGAGCCATTCTGAAAGTCAAAAATAATGCCTTGATTACACCTCTAATAATAATAACATTATAGTTTAGGCTCCGTTTGGACAAACTTCTAAAGGGCAGCAAATACCAGTTTTACATTGTTTTAAGAAAGAAAAATGTTCCTTGACATAAATTACATTTTCATATGTCACCCATGAAGATATCTGCAACTGTTTCAATGGTAAGTTTCTGCTAGGCTGTATTTCTAAAGTGAGGGATTTCTTGAAAAATAAATTGATAACTGACCTGCTTTTCCTGCACATATTTTGAGTTGAGAAGTACTCAATAGTGATCAGTACTAGGTAGAGGTCTCATAATGTTCATGGCTACCAAGTTCTGGCATTTTCTAGCTGTAGTCACAGATTGTATAGAATGGAAGCTCAGCTGGAGTCCTGATTTTGGATGTCTTTTTTGGTATTCAGACTCTTCAGCAACTTGCCACAGGCCATTAATGGAACCAGACAGGACATGTTGGTCCAACCCTCCAAAATAACCAGGAAGATCCAAATTTCGATTAATTTTCTGGTGGTAACTGTGGCCAGACAGAGCTTGTGGTGCTGTATAAATGGAGCCAGCAGAAGGTCAATGATGGGGCATTGCTACTCAGTCTAAAGGATTCCTGTACAGGTAGTTTGAAGAAATTGCTGAGAAGTGCTGGCAGAGGTTCCATTGACATCATCTCCTGATCCTGGGGCACCCAAGGGAAGATTGTTGTTCAGCCTCCAACTAGGCTCAAAACCATCTTTTCTTTGCCACATGGAAGATTTTTTTAAATAAAAACACAAGAATAGAAAACTACTGCAGAATTTAACAAAAATGAATCATTACTGAAAAGAGTTAGTCATTACAAAGCATGGAGGCACCTAGCATGGTGCTCACATAGTACTTCACCTCTGTTTCTTAGGAGGCAGAAAAGTGTTACTCCAAATTAGTTATGGACAAAGAGGAAATTATGTGCAGGTAGGCAAGTGATCTGCAGTATTGTGCCAGTGCTGTGCATGTAACTGTAGTTCCCCAGTTTTAACTAACACATTTTAATGTGCATAGTAAGCCACAGATGAGTGTGACAGTTACATCCCAGTTGTAGGTGCTATGGAAGCCATGAGCTTAGATACCTGGAAGTGCTGGCACTGAAGATGAACATTAATACCTCTTCTTCCTTCTGTTAAATCTCTGTAGTACCACCATTCATCAAAGTCATAAAGTGAGCTAGTCCAGAGAGAGAGCTGGTTTAGCTGAAGTTACATGAGGAGTGGCTGAGGGATGTGGGGTTGTTTAGCCTGCAGAAAAGGAGTTTCAAGGGAGACCTTATCACTGTCTACCTGAAAGTACCTGAAAGGAGGCTATAGCCAGGTGGGGGTCAATCTCTTCTCCCAGGCAACCAGTGACAGGACAAGAGGACATGGCCTCAAGCTGCACCAGGGAGGTTCAGGCTGGACATCAGGAAAAATTTCTTCAAGAAAGGGTGGTTAAGCATTGGATCAGACTGGCCAGGAAGGTGGTGGAGTCACTATCCAAGAAGGTATTCAAGAAACAACTGGACATGACACTTAGTGCTATGGTCTAGTTGACAAAGTAGTGATCAGTGAAAGGTTGGGCTTGATGATCTTGGAGGTCTTTTCCAACCTAAATGATTCTTTGATTCTGTGAAAAAAGGAACTAGTTAAGTATTTTCACTTTATGTTATATATACAAATAGAAGAAAAATGGGTAAAGAGCATGGTAAATCTTGTACTGTTGTGAGAAACTGTTTTTGGAACTATGATCTAAGTATTGGAATTCTGTGATTTATACTATGCAGTATACTTGGATCTTAGAGGGACTGCACATGTCCTACCACAAGTGTATATATGCTAAATTACGCAGTACTTAAAGTGGCCTTAGAGAATTTCTAGATCTCATTTGAGTGATACTATACAAGACTTAAGAAAAATACACTTAACACTTTCTTAAAAATTGCTGTTTAACCAGGAGATACACTTCTAGCAATTCAAGCACCTTGTGGTACACAGTTAGAAGTACCTAGACCTGAAAAGGTATGTACTGGTTTCTTGTTTACCTAAGTGTTCTAGAGCAATAGTGGCAAAGAAGAGCTGTTTTAAGCAGAGGACTTGCCTCTATCCATGTGCAAGAGGAGGGGAGAAGGGATTAGGATTAGGATTGTTTCAGTTGAGAAGAGAGAGGCCAGACAGAAAAAAGTGGGTTTTGTACACTTAGACCAATGATAACCCTGCCTTCTATTAAAACCAAAATACACAAGTGGGCTTCTTCTTCTCTCTTGCTTTTAAATGTTGCAGCTTTCAAAATAATGCATAGTTGTCAAGAATTCTCTTGAGAACTCTGTGACTTTTATGTGTCAAGTTTCTCTGTTATATTGTTAAAACAGATCTCTAATGAAAAAGCCTTTTAGATTTAGTTTTGATGTAATTTAGATTTAGTCTCATGATACTAGATTGGATAGAGAAACAGACTGCAATCTCACTTTAGCCAAAAGGATTAAATTGGCAAGATTAAAGTAGGCCAAATTATTTACTTCTGTCCATCTTTAACTTTTTGTTGTTGTTGTTGCAGTGCTTGGTTTTAAATAGTGTTTACATAGTTGGGAGAGAACACTGTATGAAGCATCATAGCCACTGTGCTTATAGAAGGCTGAAATTCACCTGAGAAGTTTCACAAACTATTTTTAGTCAGGCTAAGCACAGTCTACCATCAGTAAAAGCATCCAAGGCTAAAGCCATGAAGCTGATCTATGGTACTGTCTTTGTCCGTCTCTGCTGAAATCAGTTCAGGCAATGGTACGGTTCTCTGCAGGACCCAAGTTAGTAGCTGTGATGTTGGATTTCGTTGGGTATTTTTTGTTGTTGTTGAGGACTAAAACAGCTGATCTTAGTCTTCATCACCTTGCACAGTTCCAAGTTCTCAAGGAACAGTAACTTTTGTAATGCACAATCTTTACAGGGACAGAACGGACAGAAGAAATACCAGATCAATCTTAAAAGTAATTCAGGACCTATCCATGTGCTGCTTATAAATAAAGAATCGAGCTCCTCCAAGCCCACAGTGTTTCCAGTTCCTCCACCCGATGACCTTGCACAGCCCCCGTCTCAGCCTGCAGCTCCAGCGACTCCACTTAAACCAGCTGCAGCTCCTCCAAATGCCCCAGAACATGACCCGAACCAAGGACAGGAGTTACCGCAAACAGCAGTTGCGGACACACCATCAGGTGGATCCAGGGGTTTTCCTACCTCTGATGGGTGGGGGAGGAAGGCAGCTGGAGGGAAAGAAGAAAGTGTTAAAAAAGGTGGTAGACAAATGAAATATCAAGAATTTGCATATGGTTGCAGCTGTTAATTAAAAAACTACTCCAGGGGCTTAGTAACAGCTCTCAGGAGGTTACAGAGACACCTCTCCCTCTTCTGTCTGGTGAAACAGATGCTTCCCTCACATCTTACCATCTTACACGGAACAGGTTTTGGATATAATCCTGTTAATTATTCTGAGGTGCTTCTCCAGAATGCATTATGGAGCAAAATTGCAACCTCTTGACAGAGGATATGATTTGAATGTGTACCTTTTAATGAGACTGATAATACAGGCACCAGTTCCAGCTATTGTACCACAAGGTCGCTTACCTTCTTCTGCATAGCCACAGTAAGAGACTGCCTGAATATAAAGTATTTTTTTAATAGCAATAGTAAATTAATAGGTAATAGGAAAATATTTCAGAAAATGCTGTATTACAACTGCATTCCTGAGGGGTCCTGATTCCTTCATTTATTAACCTTTAATTAATTGACAATTAATTAAATTGTGCCTGTGACTGTGGAAGGGGAAGATTTTTCTCACCTGATCCCAGACATTGGCCATGCTCTCCTCAAAAGACAAAGCAGGGGCAGGTGCTGTGTGTTGTGTTTCACCGTAGCAGACTTGTAACGCGCCTTCATTCCGTGTAGATGGCAGTGCGGAGCGGGACAGTGCAGCCCCCGCAGCTCCCTACTCCAGCCTTCCGGAGCCAGAGCTATACCCCAGCCTGTCTGGAGACAGTGCCCAAGCCTCAGCCAGCTCCAGTGACTACCAGAGCTTGCTGCCTCTGGACGTCAGCTGTATTCTCAAGCCAAACTCATTTGACATTGCAAAGATGGAGGAACCTGCAGGTAGGAAGCAGTAGTTCCTGTTTAAATATTTCACTGGTTCCCTGAGCCCATCTTTGTGACCAAATTACCAGTGAGTTACACAGAGGAAAAAACAGGTCTCTGTTTATCTTCTAATGAAGCCACTGAGCCAGCTCTGAGGAGCATACTAATTTTGAAAAAATAAGTTTCTTTGCCACCATATAAACTTCAGGTATATGGCTCTTGGGTTTTAAGAGGTAAGTGGGAAAAATGTACTGGGGGACAAAACTGAGAGATACAAAGATAAGTATATTTTACATGTACATGGCATAGTATCTCTACAGCTTCTACACTGCACAAGCCATAGTGTACTTTGCAAACCACTGTTTTGATGCAAAGAATGTGTTGACTGCTATAAACAGGTATTAAAACCCCCCACATACATAAAGCATGTGCTCCTGTCTTTCACAGGAAATATCAGTGGAGATATTATTGATGAACTCATGTCTTCTGATGGTAAGTATTTAGCATCTTTTCTAATAATCACAAGTAGCAGCATGGTTTTTGTGTGAATAGCACTTAGAAGGCATCTGTTAAATCTGATGCCACGAGTCAGTATGAAACTACTTCTGGTGTTGCCTCCTCTGTCACTCTTGTCTTTGCTCCCCTTTCTATTCCCTGCAACAGTTTTATTAACAGTCAAAATATGAAAACCTTAATCCAACAAGCACTTACATGCATGAATAACCCACCCGTACTTAATTTAGGGACAAAGAACAAGCTGATGACTAGTGTGCCACCTTAAAAAAAATTAAATCTGGTTTAATTCCATTCTGCCTAAAGCTTTGTGCAGGTGCTTTAAGTATTTCAGAACATAGTTCGGGATGCAGACTGATACATGTCCAGCTGTGATAAACTAACAGAACAAATGTCACCCATTTCTTTGGCCATATGAGTGCAGCACCAAACCACAGCTGCTACAGAATTCATGTGCTTCCTACCTCTCTGCCACTCTCACTGAGGTGCCAGGCAAGGAGGTGAACTCGACTCACTTTGTTCCTTTTGCCCTGTGTTCTGTAAGGCCAATAATATCTGCCCCTCAAGCAGACAACCTCAGGGCTCATCTGGAAAGACACATGTGGTTTTAAGATCCAAGGGGCAAGATGGGATTCTATGAATGTGCCAGTATGTGGTTAACATGGAAACAGCCTCCACTTCTAAAACAGGGATGGCATGCCCAGCTCATATACACTGTGTTAGAGTTCCTACAGTGCAGAGTGAGAACTGAGGCTTCTCTTCTTGCATTCCCCCCACAAAGATAGCTTCGAGTCCCTGCTTGAAATGCAGTGTACAGACAAACTGCTAGCCTCCATTTCCCTTCCATAAAAATAAAGATAATGCTAAGTTCCTTACTTTTTTTTGAAGGCTGATACATGCAGTATTATAACAAGACAAAGGAATATAAATATAAATTATGGCTTTCTAGTTAAAAGTTTTCAAAAGCTGCTCAGGAACTCCTTTGCTGCAGAAGAAATTAAACCCATATTCCACAGCTATCACTCCACTTCAGCAAACTCACTTAATATACCAAGCAAAAAATGGTATATAAATCACTTACTACCTTAGTTTGAATGCATACAGGTTTTCATGGTATGTATCCCAGTGAGCTTGTCAGATTATTAAGACTATTTTAATTATTAAGACTAACCCTGATGACAAACATACTGAATTATGATAGGACTGATTTTCCAAAAGTGTTTTAATTTAAACTAAACTATTCCTGCTTTACAGTTTTTCCTCTCTTACGACTCTCTCCTACTCCCGGAGATGACTACAACTTTAACCTGGATGATAATGAAGGAGTCTGTGATCTCTTTGATGTGCAGATACTAAATTATTAGATATTGTGTCAACCAGACTACTTATCTACCTCTAACTGTAACATTCTAGACTTCTTCATAACCTAAGTATTTGAATAATGAATGTATAACTTCTTAGTTCACTGACTCTGGGAGTATATTTCCCTTTGTTTCCTTTAACTACTTCACAAAACAATTCAAGAACAAGAAAAAAAGGGCTCTTATCAAATATTCTGGCACTTTTTCACCTGAGTGTTTTTCTGTCTAAGCCAATTGTCTGGAGCTTTCTTTAGTAAGAAAAGTGAAAATACTTTATAGCCTTTTGATCATTTTTAAAAAAATGATTAGGCTTCTTGCTCACAATTAACAGCATTTTCTTTGAAGCTTTACTGCCAAGAAGCTTTCTATATTCTTTCGTAATTTTTCAAACGATTTTGAAGCTTTCACTGCCAAGTTGAAAAGTGAAGGGTATCAACTTGAGTTATGCTAAATTGTTTCAGTGAACCAATTTTGTGAAGTGCCTTCTGTTTTAGCACTTTAAGTTTCTCACACTGACTTCTGACATTCCACTTTCCTAGATGATAGGAAAGGTCTGTTTGTAGTTTGTATTAAAGTGTGCCAATACTTGTATATTAACAAGATTTTTTTAATAAAATTGTGCAAACAAAGCCATCAGTATTTGTGGTCTTTCATTTCTTGCAACCCCTTCATTGTCCATTTTGCATCACAACTGAGATAATAAGCTTGTGGCAGCATCCACATTTGCTGGTTCCTCTTCCATATTTGTGGAAACCTAGGGAAAAAAAAAGAGTTTCAGTTTAAAGAAGAAAACAGATTTTTTTTATTCTGCTTGAAAAAAAAAAACCCAGACTAATAAATACTCATTGTCCAGAAGATTAGTTTGTCTTTTATATATTTAATTTAGGCTATTGCAGTCATACTTCAATAATTTGGGGGGATTGCAGGATACACTGAGGTTGAGACATAAGCAGGAAATGCTTTGTGCTTTGGGAGCATTCTACCAGTAACATAACACATGAGGCCCAACTGAGACAGGCTCAACTTTTAGTTCACAACTGCTCTCAACAACACTTTTGCAACTTTGGAGAAAATACTATTACAGCCTGAGTGACTGAATTCAGCAGTCATGTAGAGCTCTACTAGCACAGGAGCACAGTCTGAATTCTTCGAGGAATAAATAACAAGGCAGCAGGGACAGGATCGCTAACTCCAACTGCCCTGAAATCCTGGCTTGGCTTCATCCTGTGCTGGCAGCACTGTGACTCATGTTTCATTTTTCCCTCAGCCTCTCCTTAAGATATTTGACACTTGTTTAGTTGCTCCCAGCTGTACAAAAACTTGATCATCTCAGGCACACTGAGAACTCATGTCCACTTCTCCAAACTCCACCTTCCTCCAACAGCCAGGATGGATTCTTCTGCATCTCATCCTGAAACTGTGCCTAGAGCATCAGTCAGCAGAAAGAGTTTATATGGAGGAGCTTGTCAGGAATTAAACTTTATTAATTAATTCTTGTGCAAGACTGCAAGTAGGCCTGTATGAAAAAAAAATAGACAAAGGCAAGAGAAACACTGTCTTGAACTTAACTGCTGCAGGCAACACCTCTACTACAGAAATTGCTGTTTCAGGTGTTGGTCCTTCTGATGAGGTAATATGAAGGCTTAGGAATTGAGAACAGAGAGGCAGAACTGTTTGTTTCAAAGCACTGTCAGGTGCTTCAGATTCATCCTCTCTATATCTATTCATGTGGAGATAAAAGTTTCAAATCAAGGGCACAGAGCTGGGACTAACTTAAAAGAAGCAATTAGAAATCAGCTAGAATGTAATTTAAAAATACACTTTTGAAGCCTGCTTCAGCGTGGCTACCCACCCTCTTCTCTCTCAACTTTAATATATAGAATTTTAACATGCCAACCAGGTTTCAGAATTACTACACAAGTGAAATTCATAAAACTGGGATTCTAGCTTTAAAGCAACTGCATGAATTGACAGATTCACAGAATATTCTGAGGTGGAAGGGACCCACAAGAATTATCAAGTCCAACTCTTAAGTAAATGGCCCTTACAGGGGTTGAACCCAACACTTTGGTGCTACCAGCACCATGCTCTGACCAACTGAGCTAATTGCCTTCAGTCTTAGAAACACATTAAAATGCTTTAAACATACACATTCATTTCACTCTCCTCAGACTTTTACAAAGGGAAATTACCTGCTGAGTCTTCTGAGGTTCTGCTGTGGTACCTTTTGATAGCTGCTGGATTTCTTTCTGAACTTCGGCAAATGCTTTATTTATTGTACTAACTTTTTCTGCATTTTTAATGTTTATCTGGGAGAGAAAAAAATACACACATTGGTATTTTTAACAAAAATTCCACTGATGTGATTTTGCCCCATTTTTGTGCAATTATTATGCAGCCAGTGTTACATGCTTTTCAGTATGTTTTATCGGTTACTTCATTAGGTCATCTAGCTGTGTACTAATAAATTCAAAATTAAGAGTTAAACTTGCTATTTTGGAATGAGAGCCCATAGTGATCCAGAAAGAAAACACACAGAAAACAAAAGTCAGGCTTCACAGGCCCTGCTACACCCCCCTCAGCTCCTCTTAGGTGGAGTAAAGAAAGTCCCAGGAAGGGTTCCTTCATCTCTCTGGTGGACTGACCCTGGCTGGATGCCAGATGCCCACCAAAGCCACTCCACTGGTACCTTTTTCAGCTGGACAGCAGACAGGAAATATAATGAAAGGCTCATGGGTAGAGATAAGGGCAGGGAGAGATCACGCACCAGTTGCCATCATGGGCAGAACAGACCCAACCTGGGGGGGAAATGAATTTCATTTGTTGTCAAATGTTGCAGAGGAATCTCAGCTCTAATGTCTGGAGCACCTCCTCCCCTTCTTCACTGACCTTGGCATCTGCAGGGCTGTTTCTTTTAAAAATTCTCACTCCTCTGTTCTAACTGCTGCTGGTGATGTACTTCTTAACTACATTGTCCCTGAGGCACTGCCAGTACCTGATGGGCTCTGCCTTGGCCAGCAGCATATCCATCCTGAAGCCAGGTGGCACTGGCCCTTTCAGACACGAGGGAAGCTTCTGGCAGCTTTTTTGAGAAGCCACACCTGTAGCCCCTCAAACCAAATAGAATCTGTAAATGATTTTACTATTTTGAATTTCTTCCAGTAGTTTACCTTTCATCATCACACCTTGTATCCTAATTGTTCGGACTATAGCTCTGGCCAACAATGTCTACCAGGTTTTGCTGCAGTATTTAAAGAAACTGTGGCTGTAGCAGAGTGGAATGTGTATCTCTGGGCACCTCAGCCTCTCTTTTAGCCCAGGTCGGCCTTTATAAGTTATTGCATCAAAGATTTTGCTTTCAAAAAGGAAGCGCTAGAATATGGACACATGTTGCACTCTGAGGACAACTCTGTGGTAGAGGAGCAGGGGAAAAGAGAGAGGGCATAAACTCCCACCACTGCAGCAAAGTAAGATTCAGCTGATTTCAGCCCTAGCACCTGCTGCTTCCAAAGTCTGGAAGAGGATCATAGTCAGGTGATGAGCCTATTACAACGCAAACATTCCAAAAGCATGCTCAAAGGTCTTCGGGCAACCCCAAATTTCAGGACACCTACTGCTGTTTCAAAGGCTACCCCTGTAATTCATCTCTGAGCAATTTAAACAGGCAGAAGCGAACTGTGAGTGGTTACACGTGTTCATTTTGCTTTCAAAGCCTCCATAATTTCAGAGAATGTATACAGTAACAATAATTCCATTCTGACTGACCACGGAAACCAGCATTAAGAAAGCAGTGGCAATGAGGCTGATAAAACAGGTCTACTCAGATGAACACTTTTACTGGGACAGTGACTGGAGAAATACAGCCCCAGCTCCTAGCTCTGATCAGAGTGGATGGACTGTTGGTAACACGATGTACAAAGACCATGTGTTCAATCAGGGCCTGTCACCATCTTCCAGCTTCACAAGGGTTTTAGAAGGTTCCAGTGAGTTTTAATACGTGGTATCCTCAGGTACTCAGGCAGGACTCCTCCAAAGAAAGAGGCTCTATAGCTAGCACAGGTAGCTACATCAAAAGTTGTCTGAACAATGGGCTTTTAGCTATTAATGAATGAATGTATTTTAGTGATTTTCTTTCTGAGCATCTTCCTATACTGCTTAATGATAAGTAAATCACATTAAGCCCAAAGGCTTAATACATTAAAGAATACAGCTTAAAACATAGAGAATAAAATTTTACTCCTAATAAGCTACTGACTTTTCATGAATATGATTTTAAACCTGTTTCTCTCTTCATTATACAGAACAGTCTAGACTAGGAGGAGATGCGACGCCAGCAACATGAAATCGTTTATTCTGAAGTTTTTTACATTCCTGTCTGGCCACCAGATTAATTCATTGAGTGGCTTTGGCTTGCAGGAGAAGATCTGAAACAGCCTTCTTTTAAAGAGCCTTCACTTTTGTTTGTCCAGCAGACTGCAACTGCACCAAATGGAAAAAAATAAGCCACTATCTACTTTTATTATTTTTATTAACAGATGCTTTTCTAAAGGAACAGCTGAACTCTTGCAGAACACACACTGCAGACTGGAAGCAGGGTTTGAGAAGATAACATATAATGACTCACTGCTCACAATAAGAAAACTCTTGCTTAGATCACTCCCATCCCTCTTCCTCTGCACTGCTCCCTGCTCCATGACCCACTCTCTCCCTCTTCTGGGCTGTGCTCCTCTACAGACAGGAAAATAAAGTTATTTTTGCTTCCTTGTTTTTCCAGTGCTTTAGTATGCTAAACTGGCTCACAGAAGCATTTACAGAGCATCACAGCCCACATAAGGTGCAAGAAAGGGGCAGAGAGGAATTAAGAGCAAAACATCCAGCAGTGCATACTCCTACTTCTGTTCACTGCATCTCACTGACAGTTTAACTTGACAGCTGAGGCAAATAAAACAGCCACTGGATCAGAAAAGGTTTCATTCTTTCTGGTTCTTCCCCACCAAAATGCTTCCCTCTGCATTCATTCATCCATAATTAAGTCTGTTCAACTCACCAACCTAGCCCATAAAAATGCCTAATGTATTTTTAATGGCTTTTGCTGCCGATTTAGCAAGTTGAGTCATCTAGTGGGCGAAGAGTTCCTGAGCCAGCATCAAGGAGAGCTGTGGGAATACCGCCCAGAGCCTGTTAAAGGGATCCCTTCCTGGAACCAGGAACGTGATGGAAAAGAGCAGGACTTCTCCTTGTTAGTTGTACTAACTATGCCCGGTGGTTTGGATCAAGGCATTTTGTTAAATTGTACCCTGAACTACACCCTCAGCAACACTGTGAATGCAGCCCAGTGAAGGCGAACTCGCTGAACTGCTGATGCGCCCTTTTTGATGATCGCACTCCCGAGGACAAGGCGAGATACTATCAGGCATTTCCCAAACGACACCCCTCAAGCACAGCCGGATGCCTTCTGTGGCATATGCCTGCCGATTAGTCAAATGAACTTCTAGTGCTTCTCTTTTTGCAAATGATACATCCATATACAAACCTAATTTTCGGGTGAAAAGCGTGCACTTTGCCGTTTGGTGCCCGGACGCACACTACCCCTCAAACAGCTCGATTTCATCAGTTCCGAGCGCCTGCTCGCTCGAAGGGGAAGGAACCCCGCCGGGCCGAGGCCTCCCGCGGGAGCCGCAGCAGGGCCGGGGCTCTCCCCGAGGTGGGGCGCTGCCGCAGCCCGGCCAGCGCCTCCTCCCGCCGCGGCACTCACCTGCTTCAGCCCGGAGGTGACGGGCCGCGCCTTGCCCTTGGCCTTGGCCCTGAGGACGCCGCTGCGGGCCATGCGGAACACGCTGCCGGCCTTGGCGGCCCCGCCGCGGCTCTTGCCCATGGCGGCGGCTGCGGCGCGCGGCCGGGTGANCGCCAGGGGGCGCGCGCCGCCTCGGGTGGGCGCTGTGGAGGCGCAGCGGGAAGGAGCAGCGGAGGAGCGCTGCTGTCCCTGTCCCGGTCCCTGTCCCGTCTCGGCCTCAGACTCGGCCCTGCTTGCCTCTCCCGCGCCTTCCGCAGCCAGCTTTTGCGGCAGGGGAAGGCTGAGAGCTCCTTGGTGCGCGCTCGCAGCCCAAGCGCCGAGCCCAAAGCTCCGCGTTGCCACAAGCACGTGCCTACGGGCAGCCCCTGGGATATCCTTGGATAAATTCCCAGTGGGATGTGGGACACCCTCTTGCTTCACGGCCCCACTTGGGAAAATGTGAAATCTTCCTGCAGCCTATCCCAAAGGGAATTGGGTTTGCACCCCTGGGAGAAAAACGGGAGGGGATGCAGCGGCGCGCCCCTCGCTTTACTTTCGGGGGTGGCCCCAGGAATGGACACTTCGATCTTTCTGTGCTGCGCAACTCGTGCTCTGGCGGGACAGGGGCTGGCGGAGCCACCTTCCCTCTGTTGGAGCGGGCTCTTGAGAGATGGCACTGCCTCCCGCGGGCCACCCTGACGGCGCTGGGGGGAAGCTGGCGAGAGCCTGGGTGTCGAAGGGCTTGGGGCGACAACAGGCACGGACGGGCCGGGAGGCCGGAGCACTGCAGGTCTCCTTATCAGCGCCCGAGGATCGGGGCGTCGCCGCCCGTCGCCTTCAAATCGGGCGCAGCCGCCTCTCCCGCCCCAGCCCGTCCCATCCCGTCCTGTCCTGTCCTGTCCCGTCCCGTGCCGGCAGGAGAGCAGAGCCATGCTGCACTGGGGATACGAGGAGCACAACGGTAGGGAGCGGCGGCCGGGGCCGTCGGGGCGGCCAGCGGGGTCCCGTGGGCGGCGCTTCCCGCTGGGCTCGGGAGAGCTGGATGAGCTGAAGTGCTTTCTAGCCTAAGAGCGAACCCGTTTTTGTCTCGGCAATCTGCAAGGCAGGCGGCTGAGAGGTGTCCGTGCGTGCGGCATCGCCTGCAGAGCCGGCCGGGCTTGGCTGCGGGTCGGGTCTGCCGCGTTCCCGGTTGGGATTTCGCTGGCTCCTTTAGCTGAACAGTTGCGTGCACAGACCGAGTGCGTGGTAGACAGCTGCGCTGATCGGAACTGCTGTACCAGCAGTGCTTTTCTGATTCCAGCCGTGTTCTGCTTCTGCTACACGGTGGGAAATCCTAGTTACTTGACTGGATTAATTAAATGTATAACTATGCACCTAAGAGGAGATGCTTTTGGATTTTAGTTGTTCGTGGTTTCCTTCATCTTGTCAGTCTTTGAAGTCCCAAGATGGGCTCATCAGCAGGCTTAAAGACTTTGCTCTGTTTTGCGTCTTCAGTCATGCAAACGCTGCTCCAATGTGCAGACGGTCTCACCAGTCATGCAAATAGAAATGAAAGCGTTTTTGTAAATTGTAGGTTCAACTCTGATAAAATACATGGAATATCTTTTATTGTCTGTACACAGAGAAGTGAAATGCCGTGACAGTAAAGGGAGACAGCTATGTATTTGCATATATACTACCTATAAGAATATGCTTTGTATGTATTATTACTTATACTTTGGAATACTGTTTGTGCAGGTACTACCTTTCTTTCCTGGCCCTCTTGTTCCATCTTTTCTGGATGGATGTACTTTTCCTGAAAAACTGGGTGGTGGTGGTGGATCTTGGGGATGTTGCAATGATTGGGTGTGTTATCTGCTGTTGTGCAGTCTACCCTACCCCTCCCCTGAAGACGTAAATGGGTCTTGTTTTTCAAATTTTTTTCTCCATACGTTTCTATGCTTTGGGCTTCACCTGCACTGTCAAGATAAGAAGCCCACTTTCACTCCCTTATCCTATCTCTTGTTTGCTATTCTCAACTTCTAGAGAGAGGAGGCCACCAGAATTTCTACTGGGGTAGTCCTGGACCTTGCTTGAGGCCCCATGTCTCCTGTAAAACTCTATGTACTCCTGGAGCATGTCCTCCCCTCCCTCTTAGTGTCTGCAGAGCTGTTTCTCTCACTTACTCTCACTCCTCTCTTTCTGCTGCTGTTGCACAGGAACTTTTCCTCCTTCTTAAATCTGTTATCCCAGAGGTGCCAGCGCTGTCCCTGATGGGCCCAGCCTTGTCCAGCAGTGGGTCCATCCTGGAGCCAGCTGGCACTGGCCCTTTTGGGCATGCGGAAAGCTTCAGCAGCTTCTCACAGAAACCACTCCTGCAGCCTGCCCGCTAGCGGTATCTTGTCACACAAACCTAATGCAGAAGTTCTCAGTTACTTTGATGCACGTATTTCTGAAATGCAAGAAGGCATTGTTTCATATCTGTGAAAACCTTGGCCTTTGCTGTCATGCCACTTTTCTTACCTCATAGTTTTGATGTGCTTATCTGTAGAGACATACTACTGAAATCTTGAAAACTGTCTTCAGTGTGGCATCGTGCACACTTTTCACTGCTGCTCAAGGTTCCTGTCAGGATGGGAATGTTCTTGCCCCTCGAGTCCTTCTTCGTTTACAGGGGAATTGCTTTAGTTAAAGGCAAATCATAGAATGAATAAAGTTGGAAGGGACCACAGTGGGAAATCATTGCCTTCAGTTTCCTATTTGTTTAATGAAATATATAGTAATTATTTACATGTATTATCTTTTACTGCAAAAAATTTCTCTTGATCTAGTTACTACTGTAATGCTGAGGCATTTTATATATAAAAGGGATATTAATTCATAGAATCATAGAATCATTTAGATTGCAAAAGACCTTTAAGATACTTCAGTTGAGCTGTAGCTTAAACATTTTTTTCTGTCTAAGAATAATTACATCATTTCAATATCTGCTTTAAAAAAGGTGCTTAATTTTACTCATAATGAATTTTTAATTGCTTTTGTTTGAGCTCATCTTACTGTAACCTAATATGCAATCAAATTACTTGCAAACCTAAGTTTATAAATTTATGCACTCTGTGTTTGATAAACTGGGCAATGGATTCTCTTTAGTAATAAATGAGAATGTGTTCCTGTCAAGGTCAGACCATACTAAAATAATGAATTTTCTATATATATAAGTAACTGGGAAAAAAAAAAAATCCAAACCCTTTTTCACCTGTACATGCTCCATTTATGCACTTATAGAGGCTCACTGGAACTCAACTGTATCCTGCAGTGTCTTCACTGGGCTTGTCTCAGGTTATCCTGTTGATGAAATTTGTAATTTTTAGCTTCAGCTGGATCAAAATGCAGCACTGTGAGGTGCTATTGTGAGTTCTATTTCTTGTCAAATTCCTAGCTGCCTTCATTGTGAGATCTCTTTCATGAACTGGATGTGTGCAATGCTGGTGAGTGCTTGTCTGACCTAAAAGTATCAGACAATTCATTGCCTGTGGTAATACTGTGTCCAAAATAAAGGCATGAAATCTTCAGAGCAGATGGTTCAGTTTTTTGTCATAAATCTCAGTCACCATAGCTTTGATTGTTAAGAGCTACTAGAAAATTGCCTCTAGCAAGAGAACATTTTCCCAATAGCAGGAGAGGATTTCATAAGTTCAAAAATTGGTATATTAATCACTTTCATTCAGTAAAGGAAAAAATGAAGGGAGGTGAATTAATGAGTTATACTCCCTGGATATATCCTCAAGTGCTTATTTAGAAAACTGAAGTGTATATTATTTTAATATGGAGGCATCTAATTCAGATCTGAATTCAGAAGAAATTTTCACCCTGGAGGTCCCACTGGCTTAAATCTGATTGTATGACCTATTCGAGCATCTGTTTCAACAGTAATGACTTTTTTTTACAACACCCATACACAAAGTTTGCATTGGGCTAGGGTCTGTAGTAATTAATTGAGTCACAGATTTCCTGGAGTGGCAAAAGCATGATAATTGTACTAGATTGCTGATTGATTACCTAGTAAGGAATGCTTCTTGATAAAACCTAATGGTACAAAATAAGCTGAAGTTTCTTGGTATTTTCCTGTATATTTTGAAACGTCAGATGTCCGGTAGTTTGTTTACTGGTAGATGTTTAATCACCATAGCAAAACAGTATTTTGGTCATCTGAGCCAAGAACAAGTGCCATACCAGCAATAATATCTCTTTAGAACTGGATGTTACTGTTAAATAATTAGGTAGTGACAGAATCACAATCTCGGGTCTTCTTTTTGGCAACTTTGTATTATTTCTGAATGCAAGTCATCCATATTATTTAAGTGAAATAACTGTAGTTATTTCTGAGATAGAGCAATAGGAGACCAAGTAGTTAAGTGTATAAAAATATTTTTGCCTTTTCTCAGTTAAGGAGTATTAGAAATATTAAAATTAAGTAGCAATAAGCTTTTTCTAGGCATCCCAAATCATGGTAGTAAGGTATAAATTATGGAGTGGTGCTTCTTACAAATAAAATTTTGTGTTGCATCCCTAACCACAGGGTGCTAGGATCTAAATACAATTAAAATTATATTCTAAGTTGTATCTAATTAGAATATTGAATAGCTTTGATGACCATTCGTGAACTGAAAGGAATTAAGTTTAAACAGATTTATGTTTCAAACTAGTAGGATTTTTATCTTCTACCTTAGAATCTACTTCTTTATTGAGTTTAATTAATGAAGTAATTAACAAAAGTACTTTTTAACAAATCAAGACTGAAGTCTTTGTTCTGAGGCTTAAGCCTTAGGCTGTTCTTTACAAGTTTTTCCCACTTCTGTTTTCTAGTGCTGCTTGGGGGAGTATCAGTCTCTGCCCAGGTGCTGTGCAAGCTGCAGCCCCCCGGCGTTGTGGGCGCTTCCTCCCTGATTTACTGTCGGGGTGCATGGGTGCTTTTAGCACCTGTGAATTTCTGAGCTGTGTTCACTTCTATTGAAGTCGAGAGAAAAATATCTAACAGCTTTTGATGTTAGACTATTAGCCACTGCATCATACGTTTCCATCCTTTTTTGTCATCATTTTTATTTAAGTGCTCTGCCATCCAGAAAGACCTAATCCAGATTTTTACACTGAGGTCAGTTATCTTCAGTGTAGGGAGGGAGTTAGGAGGATTTCCAGTGATGCAGATTTTATTTGACCAGGTGCTGATGCTCATGTTAAGTTTTTCTTATATCCAGTCTCTCAATTAATTTATTGTGCTTCTTACCCATTATAAGCCTGGAGGAAAAACAAGTGCTCTGCTCTTAATGCTGAAAGATCGTTTGCCCTGCAGACTTTTACCTTCCACCTTCCTCTTTTTCCTTTCTTCTTTACCCTTGCTTTTCCCGCCTTTCCATCCTAAATCTTGTTTTCTGTCCTTATAGAATATATTTCCCGGACAACTTATTGTTCATATTTTTCTCTACCCTCTTATCCAAATATTGTTAAACAGTGGCACATACATTCTTCTTGTGAAATATTGTGTTTAGTAGGTAATAACAGATAAATCACACATCTTATCAATGAAGCTTTTCTTAGTATTTTAGGATGTCATTTCCCATTTTCGTATGTTCCTATTATTGATTTGTTAGCTTTTCAGGTGATGTTTGGCTTAGCCTGCTTGGAGAGAGGAAGGTTGAGATGACTTTTGTTGATTAACAGCTTCTTTAGTCCTATAAATTCTACCTAAGACAGGTGACTGGTGCTGCACCTGTGTCTGGGAGATCTACTCTCATCAGCTGAAGGCAGTAGAAATGCAAACCTCACTCAGGCACCACTGTCCTGAGTGTTCCTGTTCTTTGATTTTGTCAGTGCTGCACTGCTGTGTGAGTGTGTGTGCCTGTGTGCATGGACACTTCATGATTAGAGGGTGACAGTCTCTTTCTTGTGATGGCTGGTGTGTACAGTTGGTGGGCTGGGAAGAGGTGATCAGAGATGCAGCAGTGTTTAGGTTCTGGGCGCTGCCATCAGGCTCCAGGAACCACTCAGCACTTTCTGACATCACCAGTCGCCTTTTTTGACATCTCCCCATCTCATTCAAAGTGATCAGTGGAAGATGTGTTCTCAGGTCTTTTGCAGCAAATGACTGAGGCATAAAAAAATTCTTAATGCAGGGATTTGCGTAGAAAAGAGGTAATCCTTAAAGACACAATGAAACATGATATTAGGCAAAAATGGCATGTCAAAAATTTATTGGGATATAGTGCCTGTTGGATACAGGATGCCTGATTTGAATGAGCATTTGTTGTATGTATCTTGTGCATAGCTGAGTCATACCTGGGAATAATTAAGTATTTACATAGTGCATGTGGCCTTGTTTAAAGGTGCATGCAAGGCGCATGGAGGGGTCCTGAGAACTGCTATTGCAATATGATGCAGCAAAAGTAGCTGAATGTTTTGATCTGTGTTTTCCTGATGCATCCTTTTGGAATTTAAAAGATGCAGATGAGAACAATTCAAGCAGTTTTCTTTCATAAGAATGAGGGTGCTGTCAGCAATTTAGACTTCTCCTCCAATGCATTGCAGGGCCTGCCCACTGGAAGGAGGTTTTTCCTGTTGCTAATGGAGACCGTCAGTCACCCATCGACATCAAAACTGAGGAAACCAAGTATGATCCCTCCCTCCGTCCTCTAAATCCCAGTTATGATCCAGCTTCTGCTAAAATCATCCTTAACAATGGGCACTCCACCAGTGTGGAGTTTGATGACACCGTCAACAAATCAGGTTGGTTCCTTTACTCTTGTACTGTAACTTCCTTCACCAGTTCCTAAATAGAACGCCTGCAGCCTGGGCACATCTCACTGCTGGGTATTAACTCCTTATAAACAGTAAGGCTTTGCTCTTCTGAATGAGAGATTCCTTTTTTCCTGTTTCCAGCATGATACAGTGTGGGAACATATTTGGACACAAGTTCGAGGTTGTGTTTCTCAGAAAGTGCTGAGATTCCCTACTCACAGGAGTGGTTTGATCCACTCCCACCAGCGGGATAGTGCCAGCCCCCTGTTTGAACACTGTTGTGTACAATTTTTCAAATGCTGCTCTCTCTCTCTCACTGCAGGTAAATCCTTTATGTCTCATTACAGGTTCATTCCACCCGAATCGCTCAAATCTCTTATCTGAATTTAGCTGCAGGTTTGGTTATATGCTTTTCCCCATTTTATAGCCTATACTCGGACTTTTTATGTCAAGTAAGAGCTAATACAGAACAAGTGAAATAGATCCCAAGTAATACCTTTTCTTCTCTGAATAGTATTTTTGCCCCAGTCTTTTTCAGCAGTATGTAGCTTCCCTTTTTGCAAACAATAATTCTTATTTAGAAGCTCTCTGGTTTATCATAGTCTTTGTAATGTGCTTTCATCTTTGAAACCTTCTCTTGGATTTTGGGTTAGCCAGCATGCCTCCCCTTGAAGCTGTAGGAGTGCAGAATCTTCAAGCAATAAAATCATTTTGTGGCTATGTGAGGCTTAGCTGAGGATCCAAGACCATATGAGTCTTTCACAAGTGTCAAAGCCAGAGAGAGACTAATTTTTGATGACCAATTAGTCCTGAGGATTAGTGACAAGAGGGAGAGACAGATGGAGACACTGTCATGTTTTTGTTTCCTGAACAGTATTAGTTTTAAACTTTCTGTCAACATTGGATGTTGCCTGAAAGCCACCAGCTGACCATCAATGATCGGTCTGACCTTGTGTCAGATGCCACGGAACTTCTCAGAATTAATCTCTGCTTCGAGCCTAGTAGATGCTGGTGAACTAAAGCACATCTCATAGAAAAATATACAATCTTGATTTCAAATTTTCCAGCGATGGTGAACCTACCACAGCCTTTGGTAAGTTGTTCTAATTGTTAATTACCCTCACAGTTTAAAAGAAAAACAGGTAATGAATGTGAATACACGAAGAACCTCTTCCACTCTCTTAACTCCATCCATGAAGTGCCAGGGCCTGAACACAGTGTTTCTCTAGGCTTCCCCTGGTACCAAAGCAATGGTAATGCAATCCTCTTACTGCTTTCCTCAGGCTGTGTCTCCACAGATATAGTTCATATTATGGCAAAGCAATGACAGATGTTGATTAGATGATTAACAGATGGAATCCCCAGTCTCCTTCAGTAGACTCCATGTCTTGTGTGCATGGACCAGATTTTTCAGTCCCCGGCCATAAACTGAGTAATTCACTATTTTCCCAAATATTTGTCACTGACAAACTTTATCAGTATTGTTTTTTGTTTTCTTTCAGGTCATTGCTCAAAAAATACTGAATTTTCTAGGGCCCAAATTTGGCTTCTGGGGCACCTGTGTGAAGTAAGAACTCCTGCCATGTGTTGGTTTCATGAGTAAAAAATCAAATTAATTGGTACTAAATACCTTGGCATCTTCTAATGCACTATTAACTGACTCCCATATGAACTATTTCCTCACTTTGGTCAGCATTGGAACTGGGCTGTCAAGTCTATAACTGTTTGTGTAAGTCTGTTTATGCTCTTTAGTACCACATTAGCTCCATTCTTTGAAATTGTTCTACTGGTCTTCTTCCAGCATTTTTCAAAGTTCAAGATACTGATATTTGCCTGAAAAACTTCTGGCTACCCTCTTCCTTAATTGCTCTTGTAATGAAAGGGTTTTACCAGCACTATGTGATGTGGCACAAACACATCAACAGGCCATTTTCCACATTTTTCAGCAAAAGTATTTCATGCTGGTGCATTTCTACATAATAGTTTTTCCTCAGCCAGTTAGAGCACTGATCTTTACACTTTTCTAGGATCATTTGCATCCAAGCTTACAGTGCTTAAAAGAAGGAATTTAAAAGTGCCACTGCCCCATCTTCTCTGTTTGCAAACTTTATAGGCTGTGTAAATGCATGTTTTTGAGTTGAAGCTTTAAGGAAGTTAAATATTTTTTTCCCAGAATAAACAGTCCCAGTTTCTTTTCATTATCCAAGCTACTTGTGTTAGCAAATAGACTACTTAAAAATGCTTATTCCATCTTTATTTGGTGTATTTTGTTCCTAAGAAAATTTAGGTTTTGGACTAAACCTAGAAGAGAGAAAACATTACTATCGTCATCCCTACTGCTCTTAATTAAAAAAACATCTGGTTACATCTCCTCTCATTTCTCCTTTTAAATTTCTGTAAGGAGCCAGTAAACTATTCCAGACTGATTCCCAAAAATTCAGACGACATATGGAGCTGGGAGAGTGGAGTGATTTGTTTTGCTGTGAATAAAGAATCTTTCTGAGTGTAATTCACATTCAAGGCTCTGTGAAGAGATATTTTGATTCTAAATCTGACTAGAAAATTACGAGCACTTGCAAAAGTAAAACAATGAAAAGCCCACCCATATGCATGTTAGTTTGACTAGAATTAGAACAGAACAGAATAAAATTAGAAAGAATAGAGTAGAGTAGGCTCTTTCAGTTGCAAGGGACCTGCAGCAATCATCTGGTTCAACTGTCTGAGCAGTTCAGGGCTAACCAAAAGTTAAGGGATGTTGTTAAGGGCATTGTCCAAATGCCTCTTAAACTCTGATAAGCTCAGGGCTTTGACAACCTCTCTAGGAAGCTTGTTCCAGTGTTTGACCACCATTGTGGTGAAGAAATGCTTCCCAGAATCCAGTTTAAATCTTCCCTGGCACAGCTTTATGCCTTACCCACAAGCCGTGTCACTTGATACTTGAGAGAAGAGACCAGCAGCTCTCTCTGTGCTTCCCCTTGTCAGAAGTAAAGAGCAGTGAGGACACCCCTCAGCCTCCTGTTCTCCAAACTAGACAAACCCAAAGTATGTAGCTGTCCCTCATAGGATGTGTTGTCCAGCCCTGGCTAATTGTCAGTAATATTGCAGTTGTACAATGCATATGCAGCATTGGCTTAATTTTACTTAGATTAATATAAGCTTCTTTTCCTCAGACTTTAATGTGATATAACTGGATCTAGTTGCAAATGAAGGAAAGACCCCTGAAAATTTAAGCTCCGCCTATTTTCCACCAAATTTCAAAGAGGAAAATAAATTCTGCTGACATTACATTTTTATGATCCTACTCCTTATTCATAAAACCTATATTTTGGGCTTAATTTCTTAGTGATTCTTTTGAATATAATCAAGAGAGGAAACTCTTGAGTGTTGTAAAATAGAAGTATTTTCCCATTCTCTGAGACATATCCAACCTTGATGATAACAGCATACCCTTTAGTGGGCCATAACCCACTAATCTGCCCATAAATGCAATTTTTGTAGTCATATCCTCGACAGGTGAGGGTTTCTGTAGTTCTT
>VZTT01062041.1:2033-15532 GCA_013400855.1 Buphagus erythrorhynchus
TTTTGTGTCTTGACATGCTGTCAGACGGGCAAGCCTGGAATTTTTATGTACGTGTATGTAAATATATGTGTGTTTGTGTATGTTACATGTTCTTAAGAACATTTTAACGAGGAAAGTGATTCTGGAACTGAGACAATTACCATATTGTGATTTCCTTTATAATTCACATAACTGTGATTCTTTTACTTTGGCAAGTTGTACGGATATGTTTCTTGGACCCTTCCTCCAAGAATGTTTCCCTTTCATTAGCTGGCTTTCTGTCTTCTCCACTCCCAACAGCATCTAGCTAAATCTTAGATTTATCATAAACAGGAGACTGGGACAGATGGCTGCAAACTAGAATAGTCTGGACATAACAAAGAGGATTTAAGTTGGCAGTCCTGCCATAGGAAGCGTAGCTGTGAAAGCTTCCATTCTGCCCATGTCAGAGTTCACTTCTGTTTGAACAGGCATGACTTAATAACTGTGCCTTGAAGTGCTGTTGTGTGCATTTCTGTTGAGAACGTCTGTGGAATTTTACATTAAATCAGAATTTATCAGTGGCCAGATTCCTGATATTGTTGAACAAGTAAAATTATTCATCAGTTGTTATTCAAGAAATATTCTATTTTAACACACATTCTTCAAACAGAAACATTGAACAAATACTCCTATATGAAAGAGAGGAAGTGGTTTTTTGGTTATTACATGAAAACTTCAAACTTGTTTGCATGCCTGAACTTTGAACTGGTCACGGTAATACATGGTGGGGTAGGAAACAAAAGAACTGTACCACAAAACAGAAAAAAAAAAGACCCAAACCAGAGGCATAACAATCATTTCATTGGGTATCAGTTCTAGCATCTTAAATCCTGGAGTCATGTAAAAGCAAAAAAAATGTTCGTTTCTCTGTGAAAGTTAAGCCTAAGTCCAGCAGAAAGACTGATTCCTCCTGTAAGAACACTTTCAAGGAGAAAAACAGACACAGTGAATCTTTTTCCTAACACACTCTTTCTTTAATTGGAAACAGAAGTGCCTATTGCCAGATTTAGTATTTCCTCCTCTCCTACACGTCATTGAAAGAAATATAAAGATGGCTGTTCCATACTCTTTCCTGTAAGGTTCCTTGGAGAGCTCATGGTAAAAGAGAGTAACTCAAAGGTCAGGGACATGTACCATGTTGGGGTGCTAAGGAATGCAGTCACTGTTACCCCCATGAGAGCATAGTATAAATTTTTCACATAATCTTGTGAATCAAAGGTGAATCTGCTTCAAAGATTAGACTATTTTGATAAAATATATTGCAGTGAGAAAAGAAATGGCTATGCAGTTGGTACATAGAGGGGTGGGGATTTGGACTCCAAAGACATTATTTACATTGTTTTCTCAACATATATTATCAATTATTCTAATGAAGTCCTTGATTTACACTCTGACACATAGGAATATCATCCCACTTAAAAAAACTATGTGTTTGAGTAGAAGATATATGGATTTATAATGTGATAGCATTTTCATTTAGTAGATATTGTTATGTGTTTTAGAGAGAATAAATCCCATGAGATTTGGAGTTTGTGAGCTAAAGAAGCCTGACAAAAAGTTTTGTGTCAGAAATCTAACCTGGATTTGAAAAATTATTAAATTATCATTTAAAATTCTATTTTTAAAATATTATCAATAGATCTTATAGCAAAGGAGTGTATATCGAAAGAAAGGGGGCAAGAACTCCCAGAAAGACATTTTTCTATAGTGCTGTAGAGCTCTCAAAAACATCAGTGTAAGAAGACTAAAAATCCTTGGCTCTGGTACAAAATCTGATTGTCTTTCCAGGCCTTCAAGCTTCTATATCATAAAAAAATCTCTCCATACCCCTTCATCTCTTTTCATGTTCTATTCTATTCCTTATGCTTCACTAATGGTTTTAATTGTAATAAATTAATGCTTTATGCATTTCCCACACAGACACTAATTTTGGTGCCTCTTGCATGGTTTTCCCTTTCTATTGTGACTAAACTTGTTCATTAAATTACAGCTTTTGCCTTTTCGAAATCCACTTTAAAATCTCATTTATGATTTGCTGTTTATAATAGTAGAAAGGAAGAATAATCAGTCCCACCGATAAATAAGCAGTAATTAAATGTTTACAGCGTGCATATTCCTCAGCTAGTTAGCAGGCCACTAATGCTTGACATATTTTTCCTCTCTTTCTATTCCTCTTTTCCTTTATTGAGGTGATAATAATAAACTGAGTTTTGACATGAACAATCTTTCAGAGCTTGGTTTTGTTGTTTTGGGGGTGGATTTTGGCATACTAAATACTTCAGTATCCTGAATACAAATTGAATTATTTAAATTTCATGTTGTCTCAAGACAGGTTAGTTATACCGAACCCACACTCTTTTGCTGATAATATACTTGGAAAATTTGTCTTTTCTAGATTGCCATGGCCATGATTTGATTCAGTACTTCTCATCACATGGAACTACTGGGGTACACAATTGTCATTACAGTCAGAGAGCTGTCATAGAACAAAAAGCAGGACCCTGAGACATATATTTGAACCACCTGCTTTTCTATTTATATCCTTTGCTCATTGCTTAATGAACTTGATGACCAAATAATGATTGATCTGTAATTTTAATTATTTGTATTGCTTATTTGACTTCCCTGTGGTAGAACATCTCAAGCTTACAGATATTTATAAATTCTGGTAACAGGTTGGGCAGTACAATGTGAGAATGAAAATGCAACTTACTGTAAACTGCAGCAAATTATGAACTCGATATCATACTGGAACACATCCTAAAAGCAGGCACACTAACTTCTTGTTACCACAATGGTAATTTGTTGGTTTGTATTAATCACATACTCCTAAAGAAGTTTATAATTGTTGCTGCTTTTTGAATGAACCTAAATTGGTCCAAAGCTTCAATATATATCAAATCCCAATTGTATAAGATGTTGTTATGGAACTGTTTAAAACTAATGAATTAATTCAATATGAAGTAAACATCTTCTTTTGTTTATAAGCATTGTTTTGCTGTTGAAAATAAAGCTGAAAATTTCAAATTCTGAATGTCATAAAAACTCTTTTCCAGTGTAGCTCTTTCTAAAACAAAAGTAAACAAATAAGAAACAGTAGTGCTTAACCTGATGTAATAATGCAAGACCATTGGTTAATCCAGGACATAAAATTATAATGGGGTAAAACATAATAAATTGAGCATCAAATGGGACAAGGATGTAAGAGGATATCTGAGTTCATAATTGCCGCCCTACAGTGGAATGTACCTTGGTCATCCCCTGACTTATAAGCCAGCAGTGAAGCAATTTCAGAACTATATACATATTTTTAATTCATTCTTGGCAAGTTCACTTCCATATCTGCCAGATGCTCTGCATTTTGCAGTAGCAATCTGAATCTCTTGTCTGTTGTAATATTTCCTACCATGCTAAACAGATCCATTCATGCTAAACATCTATATGCTTGTTGATGTGCAAACGAGCAATCCAACAGGCTAAACTGGCAAGATCAGACCAGCAAAAAGTTTTTGTTGCAGATTTTCAGATGGACATTTTCCGATTTCTCTAAGTAGCTCATCAAGATAGAAATGCACCACTGCAGGCAGCAATTGCTTTGCCTTTAGCTGAATTGCTACAATAGCATTTTGTGCCAGATTTCTCCAGAGGTTCATGCTTTTTAAAGCTTGAATCGTGGTACTTCTGCCATTGCCATTGTTGGAAAAAGCTAAGCAGAGCGAGAAGTGGAAATTGATGGAGCAGCTGCCACCTGTGCTATATATGATTGAGGGGAAGCTGCTGTCATGTCAATTTTCTCAATTTTCTGTGCTTTTATATATCAGGAGAGCCACACCAACCCACACTATCAGGTATTTTTTCCAATGTCTCAAAAGGGCTTTGGCCCTTTGACCATTGTTAGTGTTCCAGGGTCATGATGTGAAAAGATCTTTATAGCCCAATAATAAATTGTACTGGTGGTAGCTTTCACTGTAGTTTTTTGAGCCAAAAGGAAAATAAGTTGGAAAACAGAAAAGTTGGAAAACCTTGACTGAGCCAGGTTTTTCAGTGTTATATATTACATCTTTTGCTGAAGTAATTTAGAAAGTCTTGACAATGTCCATCAGTGAAGAGTGAGAGAACTAAAGACTGTTTCCAAGATTATTTCTTTTGCAGACAATCTAGCTTTACACCTAAACTCTTGTTTTAAATTATGTTGTTTTGCAAAGTATTAAAAGAGCTGTTCACAAATAGCTTGCATTTAGAAATTTTATCATGTCATCTAACTATTAGCTTAGGTTGTCAGCTTTAAGCAACCCCACTTGAAAATCATGACTTATTGAAGGTTGATTTCTGCTGCAGACATAAAACCACAAAAGAAATTTTCTGCTTCCTGATTCATGTTGACACCTGCATTTAGTTTTATCAATCTGGATAGAGCCAGATGAAAGCACTGATGAACTTTTCTGTGTGCTGCCTGAAAAAATATACATTTCCAAATTTCTGAAAAAAAGTAATCAATAATGTATTCAATACCTGCTCATTGCAGTTTCTTGCTAAATACTGATTATCATGTGTTTTTGTCATTGCCATCTCTAGAAAAGACAAACAAACCTCCTTAATGGAAAACAAATACAAAGGCAGGAAGAGCATGCAGCTTGAGTGGGGATGACTTCTAGAAAAACAGATTAAATATGAAAGAAAACGTGCCAAATCACTGGATTTTTGTACTCTAGATGTTACAAAACACACATCAGAATCTTAAGGCATCCCTTTGTATGTGGGAACTAGGTTTCCTGTATTGTCAGTGCAAATGGATGTAGAGTGAAAAATACTGCAGGAACATTTTTTTAAAATCACTTATCTTAGTATATTTCAAAAGGCCATGATGGACTATGAGGATGAGCTGACATAAAAACTGTCTCTAAAAATTGTTTTATTCAAAAGAATAACAGAAAGAAGATTATTTGAAACCATGTTGGGGGTGCTGTTTTCCATGAGAAAAACAATATAGACAATCATCAAATCAAGATATTCTTCATCAACTCATTCCATTTTCATATTCTATCTCTTATTAATAGAAGAGATATTACTTCTCACTTTCAAGTTTTCAGTTTTCTACTATTAGCATGATACCACTCTATAATCACAAAAACAAATATTATTCTGTATGTGCCATGCTGAGATGGGACCATTTCTCATCTGGCTGAAGCAATATCCCAGCAAGTAACATAGAATATCTTATTCCTTAGTGTTGTAAGTACTTCTTATTCACCATTAGGAGACAATTTCATATTTTGTTTGTGTGAATACTAATGGATGATGCTAAATTTTGAACAGAACACTTGAGTGAATGCCATTTGGGAACATTTTTTCCCCTTATCTCAGATTTTGGCAATCTGGGGAAGTTAATTCATCTGCAGTACATTTTGAATTTTTACATCAGGAGAAAATAATTTTGTGGACATGCAAAGCTGAATTTCTGTCGAATTTCATTAGGGTGCTAACACTGATATTTTGTGTTCCCTTAAAAGCAGTCCCTCTTATGCTTTCTGTGACTTTCTGCCAAAACCCGTCCAACACACAAGGTTGAATTTACACCTTGGCAAGACAAGGACATCCTTTAGGTCCTTCAAAGAAAGGCAAGACACAGGAACACAAAGGAGACAGCTCTTTTGTCTGTCAGGTCTTCAGGTCTCCCTCAAGGTGACTTAATAAATACTACATCTGTACTCCAGTGTTGCAGTTGTAGAAATTCAGTTTTCCTAGCAATAGATGTAAATAAACTCGAAGCATAAATGTCCACCTGGTAAAAGAGTAAGGAAATAAGCTCTAACCTTTTTCAACTTCTAAGAAACCCTACAAAGGATTTGCTTTTGGTCTGCTGTAGTTGGGCAGTTGGAGAACATATCTAAACCATGAAAACATACTTTTGCTAGTGCCAGTCAGTCAGATTTATATTCTCAGCTTGCAGCATCAGAGCTCTACTCGTTAGACACTACATACATTTCTATTAAATACAAGCAACACTGTCTTTTCTACTTGTTTTTCCTCTGCTAACACAGATTAGCTTTTTTCCTCTTTTTCCTGCTTTAACTGTGTTGTTGATAACATTGTTCGACAAAATATCTTACAGAACACTCACTTGAGCATTGCAATTTGGCAAGGGGTAAAGAATTTGTAGCAGTGAAAATCTTACAACACCACTTCAAAGAGTGAGCAATTTGAGAAGCATAATGGTAAGTGAATAAAAATAAAAGCCTATTTAATAAATACTAAGTGTTTACTTTTAAAAACTCTCTCATAAAGCCTTCTGCTTAAGGTTTATTTTCTTAAAAAGAAAAAAGAAAAGCGAAAGTGGGTTTAGAAGGACTTTTTGGCATACTGTAAATGAGAAAAACAGCTCAGTTCTCTGGAACTCAGAACTCCTCAGCCCTTCCAGGCAGTAAATAACAGTTTGTATTTTCTTATCTGAAAAAATGAAATATTATGCTTTCAGGTTTTTGTATTCAGATACAGATTTGCACTGGGCTTAATGCCTCTTTATTTTCCATGTAAATAGATTTTCAAAATAGTTTCTGTGGAAAAGTGAAGGCATTTTTTTCCATTTTTCCACTTAATATCATTGAGCTGGCATTTGAGTGAATTATGAGAAATCAAGAACCTGAAAGCTATGGCCCTGCTGAAGTCCATTGTACAGTCGGAAGCAATTTATGCAGAACAATGAGAAAAATCCAACAGATCTGAAAATGTGCACAGAGAAAGCAGCAGTACTTTGCTTTATTAATAATTTATTTCTCCTTTTCATCTTAATTTTTCATAGTTTCTTGGGTTTTGCCCTCTTACAGAAGCAGCCACAGCATGAAAAGTATCCACTAACACTAACATTTTCAGATAGTATCCACTATATTCATACTTGAGTTTGCTGGAGTTTATTTCAGCAGAAACTTCAAGCCATTTGTGTATGCTCATTTTTCCAAAAGGCAGTGACTAGGCATGTCTTTGGCTATTAAGAGAAGACAAGGGAAGGAACAGGTCCGGTTCAGCCAAAGTATTCCAGTTCTAATTCTTACTTATGGCTCTAATTTTCACTGAAATAAATGACAACTCTACATGGAAATATCTTGTTAATATCAGCTAAGGTTGTTTAAATAAACAACCTTATTTATATAAGCAGACACAATGACCATAGACTTTGTAGCAAAAAGGTTGTGGCTATTAGAATCTGCCTCTTGAGAGACCTAAGTGTTTACTGATTTTGTGTCATGTGTATTACAATACAGCAGAGACCTGGAAAAAAGGGTAAATTAAAGCTGTTACCAAAACCTCAGTCAGTTGACTTCTGTTGGTGGAAAAGACCTGTCTTTAGCTATCTTTATTTGAAGTAATTAATACTGATTTAAATTTTTTTATTTGGTATTTTTTGACGAGAAGCAAACCATTCTTTCTGAATTAAAAGTGAAATACATATTTATAGCACTGGGTTTTCATATGAACCCAAATCTTGCTAGAAACAGAATGAACAGAAATAAAGGTAAACATAGCAAATTCCTCAGCCACTGGAACTGGCAATTTTTGCAACCAACAGGACATCTTCTCATGTTGGAATGCCTTAAAAGTGTCTTAGTCTAGGCAATACTAAAGACTGGTAGACTGTGCACTGCCAGAATGAGACTTCCGGAGGCTAACAGGAAAACACAAAACAAACATACTGATGACATCTAAGATTTCCCCAACTGTGTTGGTTTTGCATGGCCTGGTTTTTGGTAATGGGGGCTCCACAGCGATGGCTTCTGTGAGAAGCTGCCAGTAGCTTCCACCATGTCCAACAGAGCCAATCCCTGATGGCTCTGAGGATGGACATGCTGCTGGCCAAAACTGGGCCAATGAGAGAGGCTGGTAACGCCTCTCTGATGACATATTTAAGAAGAAAATCAAAGTAAAGTGGGGTGCAGTGTTAATTCCAGCCAGAGAAGAGGAGGAGGTGAGAAGGTGTGAGGGAAACAACATGGAGACACCAGGGTCAGTGGAGAAGGAGGGGCAGGAGGTGCTGCAGGCGCTGGAGCAAAGATTCCTCTGCAGGCCGTGGTGATGGCCATGGTGAAGCAGCTGTGCCCCTCAGCCCATGGGATCCCGGGGAATGCAGAGATCCACCCCAGCCCGTGGAGGAGGTGCCCGTGCTGGAGCGGGTGGATGCCTGGAGGAGGCTGTGATCCAGTGGGAGAGCCATGGGAGAGAGGGGGCCCTGCTTCCAGGCTGGAGCAGCCTGTCCTTGGAGGAGTGCACCCTGTGGAGGAGAGAGCCACACCGCAGCAGTTTTGTGAGGGCTGTGTGTCCGTGGGGGGAGTTCACGCTGCAGCAGGTGTGGTATGACTGCTGCTCCTGAGAGTGGAGCCATGCCTGCAAAGTTCATGGAGAGCTGTCTCCCGTGGGAGGGACCCCACGGCCTCACAGGGGAAGGACTGCTCTCCTGGAGCAGAGGAAGGAAATCTCGGTGATGAGCTGACCAAAACGCCCATGCCCTGTCTCCCTCAGCTGTCAGTGGGAAGGACAAAGGGGTTGGGGGTAAAAGGTGTTATAAGGGCATATTTTACTTCTCATTATCCTCCTCTGACTTCGTTAGTAATAAATTCACTTTGAACTTCTGAGCTGAGCCTGTTTTGCCCTTGAAGCATTTTCTCCTGGTCCTTATCTCACTTCATGAACCCTTCTTTAAATTTCTCCATCCGCTGCCCAGCTGCGGCAGGGGAGGGTGAGTGAGTGGCTGTCGTGGGTGCCTGGTGTTTGGCCGCTGTCAAACCATGACACCAACCCACATTCCAGAGGAATCAATCACTGCCAGCTTTGCAGTGACTACTCTGTCATGTGATTCATTTCAATTCACAAGTCAAAATATGATTCCAAAGGATGCTCAGTCTGAATCATGGACTCTAGTGGAGTGAGGAGGAGAGAACTTTGGTCATGTATAATTTCACAGAGTTCGCATTTGGATATTGTGTTCCTGTGTGACAACTGAAGGTATATTTATAATTTCAACCTGAAGGTGACAGTAAGACCAGACTAATTACTGTAGTCACTACAGTAAGACTGCAATTTTTAGTTACCAGATGGTCACTCCAAATTTTTCTTTTATCCTCTCTATATTTTCTTCCACAACTTTGGAGGCCTGCAGTTATCCACAAGTCATAGGGTAAAATAATTTTGGTCTCTTCAAAATACCTTTTTTTTTTTTCTCCCTGTGGCAATGAGTGTGGCTGAAGAAAAAGAAAATTTCAAATATTGCAAGTGGAAAAGCAAACACTGGATATATTGCCATGGCAATCAAGAAAATAGGTTAAGAAAGGTACTAGAATGTTGTAAATTACCACCAAAATCTTGAAAAAGTACTCTAAAGCATCATACTGGAGAAAAAACAAAAGAGAGAAAAATATTAATTTTAGCGTGTGTAAATCCTGAGTGTCCTCTTGGTGCTTTCAGGATTCTTAGCATCGTTTGACCTCAGCACTGTGCTAACTAAAATTTCATGAGCTTTTACAAGCATCTAGGCACTTGCTTGTCACATTTTCTAAAAATTCTTTGGGAGTGACAGATTTAACCTTCCAAGAAAAAATTAGGAGCCTGCAGAGTTCTTAGAGGAAGAGCTTTGGTAATTCTGCTGTTTTGGCTTGAGGGAAACTCTCAGAACAGCTTTTTTTTAGTAGTGATGATGAGTGTCCCTACCTCATATCCAGCAGTTAGAGCAGTAATAAAGTTTGTTTCATAGCTAGAAACTTGAAATTACTCTCTCAAAGGATGGCACATAAAGAACTTCAGAAAAGTGTCTATTTTCACTGTCTGTCTGAATTTCAGAGTAGCAAACAGGTGTTTTCAGCTAGTGGCTGTGATCTCATTTAGATATAGCATAAGAAAATGGCCTCAGAAACAGGAAACTTCAGAAGTCATTAGCCTTTATCATGTAGAAGTATTATACATCATATAATACTCTTGATGTTCTCTTTACAAACATATCCAGGTTTTAGGGATATTTTCTTGTGAAAACATAGGGAAGTAAATGTTCCCAAGTGCTTTCAACTAAAGGAGACAGAAAAGAACCTAGGAATAATGTCCACTTTGTAAACTCTATTATAGAGAACAACAACCAATACTTTTCCATGTAAACTTAGACACTGCAATTGGTGCCACTTCAAGACACAATTATTAAAATCTGTCTCAGTGACTGTCTTCTGTTCCTGATTCAGAAACACAGACTGGCACAGAAAGCAGAGCCTACCCATGACTGCTTTGAGTTGTGCTAGCTGCAACTCAAAGATCATCTACAATTCATAAAGGTTGCCCATTGCTTTTCAAGGTGAATTCCAGGTGCGGGGATCTGAGATGCTGTGTGCACACATCCTGATACATTGCCATGACTAAGATAAGCCATTGTAATATAGCTCTAGAGAATGTGAATAAATTTATATATTGTTTTAATTATTTAAGCTTTGCCATCTACAGTTCTTCCACTGTTATTCTATTTAAAAAGAAGGAAGTAGAAACAGTCTGAAAAAATAGAACTATAATAAAAGACAACATGTTTTTTTGTAATCCCATGTTCTGTTTAGTTCTATGGTATATTACAGGTAACTGCAAGTTTTGTACAAACGTTTACATATTATATTTACTAGTGGTGTAGAAAGCAGCAAGTTATGTCATGTCCATTTAAATGTGAGGTGATTTATAGTAATTATAGTGATTTATAATTATTCATGGAATTGGTAGATATCTATCCTTATTTCTGCACTGCTAACTGTATTTTGAACTAGCAAATGTGCCTGTTGCCACATTTTTATTTTGCTTTTAATGGATTCTTGGCTGTCCAAGACCAGTTGTTTTTTGGAGTTTTTTTTTGTTTCTGATGAAAGTCTAATCATCTTGTCTTTAAAGCAAAGCAGTAATTAATATCAACCAACTCTCCTGAAACTTGAGTTTACTTTTTACCAGGTCTCCTAACAGAAGGTTTATGACCTGAATAATGACAACATAAAAGCTACATTTACTTATAAATCCTGTGAAGGTAGGCACTACTGGAGAAACATGGTGTACACAGCTAATGGGCTTTCATCACAAACACCTAAGGAGCACAGCAATCAAAAATCAATCCAAAAGGCTGTTGACAATATGGCTGTTTAGATATCACTGACATTTTCTCTAGGTGTTGAGTTCATGCTGCTCTTGAATGTGTCTCAGCCAGTATGATAGGTCTCAGACTATCAGGTTAACAACTATATCAGGTTAAATTCTTAGTCATTATGGTATTCATTGGTTTTCACAGACTAGTCTGTATTTTGTGATATAAAACTTTCAAAGAGCTTACTTGGACAATTTTGTAGTAGGAATGTAAATGCCTCAAGAAGATCAAAAGTCTTGATGTTTTGTCATTTAAATAGCTCTGAAAGATACATTTTTTTAATGTGAAAATGCCTCTGTAATTTGTTGTTAGAACTCCCCATGCTTCTAACACATAAGCACTTTTTCTTCTGTTGATATTCACTTGTGAACATAATTTTCAATGTATTTGTCTTGCAGACGAATTGAGACCCAAATCTCATTTCATTTTGCTGACACAGCTTTAGTGGGTTTTACTGGAGTTAAGAAAACATGTATTTAGTGGTTTAGTAAAAAATCTGTAAAAGAAGGTTTATTATTGGAATTGCTTCTTTTTCACCAGAAAAAAATATGTATTTATGTATCTTGATATATACAGGGCAAGAAAGTTCATTTAAGAGGCTTGAATTTCCACACTGGTGCTATAAAGCACTGAAGTGTACTGTCCAGGAAAATAATAAACCATCTAAATGAGCTGAAGTAGTTTTACAATAATCTGCTAACTCAGAATGGAACCATTAGAGGGCCTTATTTCCTGGAGAAGCTGTGGTTTCTAGAAAAACAGTTGAAGAAGTAGAAATGGAAATAAAAATTCATCAGAAAAGATACCAAAAAAGGGTTCCATAGAATTGCTTCATTTTCTTTTTCTTTTAAATCTAATGAATTTTTAAAAGAAAAAAAAAAGTTTTTAAAAAGGGAAAGGGAAAGGAGAAGGGGAAGGGAAAGGGAAATGGAAATGGAAGCAGAAATGGAAATGGAAACAGTAGGAAATGGAAAGATAGAAACTTCCACAGATACTGAAGGCCTTGACTTGCAACCTTGGAAGAAGCTTGTATTGATGTAAAAATAAAAGTACACAGACATTAAGCACAAAAATTATGAACTTGTGTTTCTATAGATGTAAGTAAGAATATGCCTTAAGTAAGTAAGAAGCTGTATTGGATAAGATGATGAAGGGTTTTATAGTATAGTAATGTAATTGTATAGGGTAAGCTAAGAGTTTAAATGTTATAATAGAAGTATATGTGTGTATATGTAATAATAGCTCATTGGATAAAAGTATACACAATGCGGCAGAACTAAGTAAAGGTGATAGGTTAGAGAAACAAAATAAACTTTACAGCAGCTTTCCATTGGATTAGGATGTTATATATTGCCTTGTAAGGAAGAAACTTGTGACTACTTTGAGCTACGGCCAAATTCTTGTTCCTCTGAAATCTCACAGCCTTGAGGCTGATTTATGTCTGAGCAATAAATTGGTTTTGGCTTGACCATAGTCCCATCCCTTCATTAAAGTGACAATAATAGGGAAGGGGAAGGGGAATAGAAAGGGGAAGGGGAAGGAGAAAGGAAAGGGAAAGGGGCAGGGGCAGGGCAAGGGCAAGGACAAGTGGAAAAAGAAAGGGAAAAAAGAAAAGAGAAAAACAGAGAACAAAAACAAAACATATTTTTTTCTGGGGAATCTTTTAAGAGTATAATTTGCACAATTATATTTACATGGTTATATGCTCTCACCATATGAGTCCTGAAAGTGTTTGAGGCCACTTCATTTTGGGGACAGAAGAACATAAACTAATATGGTTATCTCCTTTTTCCCATCCATTTGTGTAGACAGCCATAGTGCCCACATCTGGACTATAAGGGTGTCAGGAGAAACCCTTCCACAGACCAAACAGGCTTTGAATCGTAGGTGTCATCTCAATTAATCAGAAGTGACATAGCACTCAGTAGAAGTGTATGAATCACCTAGTAAATAGATATTCTGCCAATTTTTAAGTAAATATAAAGCTCTAAACCATGAATTTCCTCCTCCTTAATTAAAATAATCATCCTGTACAATCATTCTCAGTGTGCTTGTTACCAAAAACAATTTATTACTCTTCCCAAATTTTTGAAGTAAAAATTTCTCGGAAATCAAATATTAATCTCACGACATTGTGGCATTTCCTTTTATCACTTCCAAACTTGCAAATTTTGTTTTCAACAAATGATTCTTTATGTTGTTAATGAAGTTTTTCTTTCATATCCTTTTAAGTTTTAGGCCTGCCTTGCTTTTACTCCTATCTCACAGCAGAAAATTAGTATATTGAAATTAGCAAACCTAAACTATAACATTTATTGGTGCATTGGCTGGGAAA
>VZTT01062042.1:6186-27459 GCA_013400855.1 Buphagus erythrorhynchus
CCATGTCTCCTCATCATACCAAATGTATTCATGTCTACCAAATATTCAGGGAAGATCTATCAAATATTTCAGCATCAGTGTGGCAGAGGATCTCAAAGGAAGAATTCCCATTGTTTTATAAAATTGCTGTGACCATCAATAAGACCTGTACTAGACTTTTGCCCTTTCTTACACTGAGAGAGAATAGCTGGGAAAGAACATCAACCCAAACCCCAATCATGCAGAGTCATTTAGTGATAGTCATATATTCTTGGGTCAGGGATGGCCAGTGAAGGGTTAGGGAACAGTTACAGGACCTGTTATCTAACCCTACTCTTCCTTTGCAAATCCAGCCTGAACAGTTCATCAGTTCTTTTGGTTTTTTAAGCAAGATCCATCCTTTCCCATCTACTGACTAATGACAGATTCTGTACAAAGATTTTCAAAAAATAAAAATGTTGCAAATCAACATATCACAGCAGTGCTGCTCAAGTAGTAAATGTTTGTAAGTTTGAGTGACTCCTCCAACATTATACAGGGACATTTAAAAGCATGCAAGACTAGATGGATCCACTGTAGGACAAAAGCTACAATGTTTCAGTAGTTTATTTCTCTTTCCCTGTTGCACATCATAAATCAGCAAGGTGGTATGTTTACTGTAATTTGTAAATTATTAACTTTGATTTCCTAAACGTTGAGCATGATGCAACTGAAACATCATCAGTAAGGGGAGTTCTGTAAGCAGAGCATCCACCACAAGAATCCATGCTTTTTTTTCTGATGAGGAAAATGCAGTGTTGCCAGTCTGCATGACTTTTTATAGGCAACCACATATGCACTGTGATATCCTGCATATAACACATCTTCCTCTGCTACACGAAAGAGCTGCTATTAAAGAGTTGCATATTTTCATTTTGATTGCCTGGAATAAGAATGGAAATCTGTAAGGAATTAATGGGTTTATTCAGTCACAGGCATATGTTCGGACCTTTTCAAAGCTTTGTTCTGCTTGTGCAGTCATGCTTTTAAATTACCTTTCATTATTAATATAGCTCCTATTAGTAGCTCTGCTTAGCAAAATACCTCTTTTAATTTGCACCTACTTTGAGAAATTGACAAATGTTTTGACTATATTAACCAGTTCATTTTGTCTTTTGGGTAGACTAAAGACCACGCCTGTGATGACTGACAGGGGGAACACGAGGACAACTACCAGATAAGGGACATGCAGAAGATAAAGCTACCTCTTGATAAAAGAAAAACACTTATATTCTGATAATTCAAGATCTGAGCAGTTGAATTTTAACTCTAATTTTAATTAATAAACCAATGTACAAGTTACATGATTCCATCAGACTACACTTAATGCAATGCATTGACACAGCCAGAGGCAAATAATAAAGAGGAAAAAACCCTCTAAAAACACAAGAAAATGTCTCAAAGAACTCTAACAATTGCTAGAACACTAAGATTGGGTCACCATCAGCTTCAAATTCAGTCCTTCATTTGGGTAGGGGCTTTTTTCCCTAGAAGCTCTTTTTTCTCCCTTTCTAGCACCCTAGAGATTCCATGTGAGAAATGACCCAATTGAAGTCAGTTTTGTCATTCTCCTTCAAGGTAAGCTCTCAACTCAGATTTTTGAATTCTATGCTATTTCTATAGCATACAATTATTTAGCAAATACCATCAAAGTGATTTATGACATGTGAAGCCTTTTTCCAATGAAGGCAAAGTTTCCTGAAATTCATATTTGGTGAACATTTCCTTAGAATAGGACACATTTAATGATACATTTCTGACAATATCTGAATGTTTCTGAGTCACTGTGAGAACACAGAGGAGACACAAACATTGAGATTAGCCAGTGCCTCTCCCTTCTTCTTAAATGGATGGGCAAATTCCTTTAAATGCAAGTACTGTGCTCCTGGCATGCTTATTTCTTCCCTCACTCCCCAGGTTTTCTGTGGTTTTGTAAGGTTGTGTTAGATACAGGCAATCTTTTCCGAGACAAAGAGCTGATTTCTCACAGTCACAGAGATATAATTAGGTTTACCAAGGATAGATTCTGCTACCTTATTCCACATACACGAGAAGTCAGTGAGTAGATGAGACCTCAAAATGATTTATCACCTGCAAGAGAGCTGATGGTGGAGCACTGCTGTATGTGAGGCTGGAAAGAAAGGAGCGATGTGTACATGGAGCTCTTCCAGTATGAGCAGTTTTTCACTTGCCAAAAATCAATTTCATGTGCCACCCTGCTTTCTGCTCATCTGGCTTTGTTAGCTCCTTTCAGAGTTAACACCAAGCCTCAAAACTACAGCTCACAATGGATGTGTCTGTGGGATTATATCTGCCTATGTCAGTAACAACTTTGACCTGCCATCTTCACACATTACCTTAATGTTTATTGTGTAATTCCTTCCTAAAGGAGGACCTGAAGAGTGCAGTGGTCTGGATGCCATGCAGTGCTCTGCACAGATAACCACTGACCTTAAAATACACCTGTATACACCTCTCTGTATTCAGCTCCCTGCCCCTGGGAAAGTGCTTCCTTACTTTTACTGAATGTAATCTCCAAGCAGCAGTTAGAACTGCACACTTGCTTTCAGCAACAGTGCAAGTGTTGAAAGGCATTTAGTGATTGCATGCAAAGTGTGTGACTACAATTTCCATATTTTAGTCTAGGATCTAAATTCTTTTTATTAGTTCTTTGGCAGACCAATAAGTACTATGGAAGTCTGAGAAAAATTCAACACCTGCCCATGCAAAAATTATTACCTTTCTAGCCAGTCTATGGTGTTACCCATTGACCATTGAATTTCCCCCCCTCATTTAGCAGTGTATATGTTACAGAGGCCCTGTGGAGACAACATAAGCAATTTCTGCAGTGAGTCAAGTAGTTATGAGAAAGATCAGTTCTGTGCACTAAGTTAAAGAATAGAATATTTATTCCCCTACTTAAAATATGGCTTCCCCCCCACCTTAAGATCCATTCCTGCCACATGGAAGAACTATGAGTTTCTTCTGTGCTTACAATATGATCCTACCCCTTTTCTCCATGGGATGGGCACTAGGAGTACATGCATGTACAAAATAAAACACAGTTCAGACAGCTTGCTCACTATACATAAGATTCATACTTGAAGGCTGAAAGAGCTCTTCTACTTCAATAAATATTGCAGTGACAAACTCAGAAGAAGGCCTCTACCATATAGATTCACAATTATAATTCAGATTTATCTTGTTTGTATACACATTTACATGTATAATAAAATGAAACTGTTGAATAGCAGTACATCTGTCAAAATATGAAGATCCAACAGTTAATAATAATGTTACATTTACAGCAGGAATAATGCAATCTCTTGCATCTTAAAATCATTTACAGACAGGGCAGAATCATGTCATGAGAAGAATTATTTCAGATACACTCATATCTCTTGAGAAGTCTGCCAAGTTATTCATTCTACAGTTAGACGTCAGAATACTACAGGATGGATTGTGTAGGATGCCTGTATCTATATTTATAAAGATCATCAGGAGTTTCTTTCTCCTCTTACATTTCCTATTTTAAATGTTTCAAACCTCTCATCACTCAAGTACTTAGTGATGCATAAGCTCCTCCTAAGTTCCTTCAGCACCTGCAGCATCATCAGGTGTGGGGGAAATGAATTAGAGCTTGCTGAAGAACAGCAAAGAGCTAGCACTGCAAGCTGCAGCTAATTACACTCAATAAATTTTAGGCCTTGGTTTTTTCTCCCTGAGAGAAATATCTGATTTGGAAAGCAAAGAACAATTTTAATAGCCCTCAAACTGTTTAAAGGATTCATTTGACATGCATCAGTATATATGCTACAGTGGCCTCTTTATTTTGGTAATTAGTTTGAATTTGCTTTACGCACGACAGTTACAAAAAAGCATTTACTGACATATGGGGTATAAGGTTCCTATAAAACTGATTTGACTGCTTAGCCTTCCAATGGGTTTCTGCAGACAAAGATTTGGCAGGCTTTAATAGGGTCTCTGGTAGAGTCTATAATAAAACTCTGCCACTTATCTTGTTTCTCTCATCCTGAAAGACAAAGTATTTTAAGTTTTATAAGCATTAATTCTGCTACTTGTGCAGCTCAGAAAGGATTTGAAAGGTTTAAACTTCACTGAAGAAGCAGGACCAACTGAATTTTCTTGTTCTGGAGAGAGTGAAGGAAAACCACAAAAAAACTTGAAAAACCCACCAGTGAATTGAGTTAGTGTGAAAACATGCAGTTCTTAACTTAACATGTTTTCTGGTTTACTGTGCAGACCCTCAGTAAATGTGCCATGAGGTCTTTCCTTTCCTAAATATCCCAGTGTGGTTACCAAGGCACAAGGAGATGAAAACAGAGTGACATAATGAATTGCCCTGTCTGTAGAAGACATGGTAAATTGTAAAACAAACTTGTATAGCAAATTAATAAGCTCAAGCACAAGGCAGGGCACTTCAGAGGGAACAATGTGGATTGCTCTTTGGCTGCAGCTGGACAAAACAAGCCAGCTTTAACAACTGCCTGTTATCAGGGAGCTTATTCAGCCCTCCCTAGCATGACCTCTGCAGTTAAGCCAGTTCAGAGATATGAACAAGGAAAAAGAAAATATTTTGCACATGCCAGTTTTCCACACTTTAAAGTCCTTGATGTAGCTCACAATGGGTTTATGAGCAGGAGGAAGCAGAGAATCCAGGCCAGGAAAATTCCTCAACAGCTCCTAGGCAGCACACCAGCTGGAGCTGCCAAACTGCACTGAGGTGGACTTGGAATTGCCAGTGACACCCCCAGGGTCTAGCAAACACGAATCAAGAATTAGCTCCCTCCTTCTGCAATGGAGGTGTTTTTGGGTCCTGGCTGACGTCAGAAGGAAGATGTGAAAGGCAGCAGAGGTTGCTGGAGGTGGTTTTTGATCCATGTTTTAAAGGAGGTTCAGTGCCATTTGCTAGAACTATCCCCTGCACAGTCCTGCTTACACCTTCGCTTCAATCTGAACTGCAAACGCACTGGGAAAAAGTATTAGCACACAGAGAAACAGAATAAATGTTGAAAATACAATAATGCAATTACACAAGTCAACACCAGAAAATATTGAGGAGGTCCAGGGATGGGCAATGAAATTATTAGCGGCAAGGAAGAAGGCTTTAAAGGCTAGGAATATTGAGTTTTCATAGGGGATGAATATACAAGGCCTGGAATACTAAAGCTATGGACTAAGAATTAGACAAATAAATAAGACATTAGACATAAGACAGCACTGTCTGTTTAGCTGAACATCAGAAATTTACAGATGATATATAAATACCTGAACTTCTGTTTCCTTTGCTGGAAAGAGTAAGGAATAAATTTTGTTCTATTTTGGATTAGCCCTTCATGATGAGATACTGCAAATTTTTAGACACTTCTGCTTGCCATTAGATTTAATGTGAAAATTCCTATCTTTCCTTCTTCACCCTTATGATTGTCACAGTACTGCTGGCTGCTTTGCTTTTATTTTTTTAACACATTAAATACTGCAGCACTAGAGCACAAAAGCAGGAAGAGAAACGATTGTGGCTTCACAGGATCACATGCAGCTTGTAAGAGACACTATCAAGCCAGTACCACAAGGGGATCCCCTTCCCCAGCCTCCTTTGCAACCACAAAATACAGAGATAAGAGAAGAATAGAATTTTTAGCATTAAAAATCTCAAATGTAAAAAATAAATCCAATATATAAAGTAAACCGAAGGCTTTTTCTGTATTTCATATTCATGTGCAAATAGCCAATTAAAAGAAATATTCCAAATAGCTCTAGGAAACAGATTATACCCCACAATAAAGACAAGAAAAATTTCCAGTGGCCCTAACAGAAAAGGCCCTTCTCAAGTCCATACGTGGCAAGGTATTACTTCACAAGAAAACAAAATGAATACATTCTTGCCTGCTTCTTAACTGTGCAAACTGATAACACAACATTCTTTTTCCATGTTGGTTTTGCAGTCATTGCTTCCAGCCTATGAAAGTGCTCCACATCACTGTACTCAGCTGATCACCACACAGAGAGCAACCAAAACATGGTGGGATGTGGATGAATTTGTTTGTTTTCCTTCTCAAAATAAAATCAAGTTAAAAACAATTTCTGCACAGAAACAGTCATAACTAATGGTTACAATGGTTTTCCCCATCTGTCCACATTCCAGGGCAAGATTAGCTTTTATCCAGTAAAGATGAAAAACAGTGAACCTGTGTAGATTTCCTTTAAGACAAAGTATAATTATAAAGTCATTAAAGTCAAGGGAAAGGAGTAATTCACTAATATTTCTTTAGAGGTAACATCTTGTATGCCCTGAAAAAATAAGCTTTCTCACTAAAATTTTAATAAGCCCTTGGGTTTTCTTTGAAATATTTAAGAATAGCTGGTAAGAAAACAATTAGAAATGAACAGATGTTAAAATCTATGAATATATACACTTCCATATTTTAAAATAAAAACATCTTGTACTAACTGTGATTGTACATAAGACCAACAAGAAAAAAAAACCCAAGAAACAAGTCTGCTTCTATTTTTGTTTGCTCCTCCTGTACTTTGCAATAATGCACTGTTAGGTAGATGCTCTGTGCTGGAAAGTGTCAAGCGTTATTAAAAAGAAAAAATTGACTTGCACTGCATTATGGTTTTCACCACTCAAGCTGTTTTTAAAGCACAAATTATTTCTGGCTTTGCTTTGAATAAATTATGGATAGCACATATTGGAAAAGTTGCTTGGACCACTGAGTGCAGTTGTGTGTGTGCTTTGTAGCTTTGGTAGTTCTGGTAGCTGGCACCGTGGCACACTGGTCTGGATATGAATAATGCAAACATTCATATGGAAACAGAATACAGCAGCTGGGAGGCCAAACTTCAGTTAAAATCTCCTTTAAATTGAAGAGTAACTCCTTGAGGATTTCATTTATTTATTTAAATTTCCATTTCGTAACAGCAATGTGATGCCCCCAGAAATGAATTTGTGAAAGATTATTGTACCACTGAGGTAGTTACACTACTACACTCTTCAACTCATTCCCAACTACACCCCTGACATCAGGAGTATATTCAAAAGGGATTAATGCCTGTTGTGCCTTATTGTTTAACTACACACTGACTACAGAGAATGCTAACACAATATAATACCAAAATCCTCAACATTTCTTTTTCATCACAGAGCTCAATGGGTAACTACCACTTCCAGAATATGTCATTTAGAACTTATTGAATTTATTTAAGTATCTACATTACCCAGCTACCAAACACCTCAAAATAAGAGATGCTGCATTCACTTCTGAGCTAACAGCACATCCATGGTCTGTGAGGTGGCAGGCGGGTTCCTACTGCACCTCTGCTGCAGAGAGAGCTTCAGCCTCAGTTCTGCCTGTCCTTGTGCCTCTGCCTGTGACAAGGAGAGGGCACAGCAGGAGCTGGTACCAGCCCAGCTGTGAGAGGGCACCTGCACAAAGGCCACTGCTCGTGGCACAGCTTCACCACAAAGCACACTCCTGGTCAAAGGCTCTGCCTGACCACAGCCCTGCACTCCACAAATACAGCCTCACCTCCACAACCAGCTGGAAGGAAACTCATTTTCTGTTCAAACTGCTGGAAACCTGCCTGATCCACTGATGTGAGTTTGACACTAGTTAGCTTACAAGTGGCAACCTCTGTAGTTCAAAACACAACAAGCTTAATAGGAGGGATTATCTAGAGCTTTGTAACTGATCATTTAAAAAACAAAGCCCTGCCTCACTTGTGGTACAACTGCAAATTTGCATAGAGGTTGTACTACAAGCAAGTTTTAAAGGAATTTAAATGGATACAAAAGAAAATTTAGATAAATCTCACTTTTATCACTACTTTTCACTTCCAAATTATCCCAGGTGATTTCTTAACCACATACAAATATGCCTACACAATTGTTTAAATCATTTTTACTTGATCTACTTCATTTTACAGCAGAGCATTCAGGAGGGATGCAGGTACCTAAACGAAGACATTTAGTGCTATTTTAGATGCCTGAGGGCATCTCACCCTGGCTCTCAACCGATGCTAAAAAAGGCATTAAGTCATCTGTCACACCTGCTAGCCCTGACAGATGTCTCAGGTACCCAAAGCATTCAAAATGGCATTAGATATCTATGTTTAGGCTTCCGAACCTTTTCCTTGGTGCCTAGAGAAACTGCAAACGAGGGGGAGAATTGGTGTCCTGGAGTCTGTCATTTATCTCAAACACAAGTAGTACAGAAGCAGCAGGAGTGTGAAATCTTTACATTGTCTCACTAATGTATGTTTCCACTCTGCTCCCCCAGATCAATCTGTGCCAAAAGTATACAGTATGTCGTGCATTATTATAAGCAAAAGCTATTGCAATGAGGAAAACTAGAACAGATTTTGGAGGGCAATAGCATTTCCAAAAAAATCAAACTGGATTTGCATGAAAGAGAAGGATGAAACGCCCTTCTCCAACCACAATTCAAGTGGAATCAGCTTCTTGCTCATTTCTCTCACAATTTATGTGTGGCACAGCACGGGGAAAAAATAAAGATTAATTTTTTTCTCCCTGCATTTTTTACATATTCATGCTCCCTGCAATATAGCACTATGCTGACACCTCTATCTGGACAATCCATAAAGAACAACCAGAAACAAGATAATGACAAAGAGTCTAAAAATCTGCTGTCCCAAATGTACTTCCATCTCATCCAGGTGAAATGAAAAAATGAGCTCAGAATAATATAGCAAATAATATTTTTTTCTATACCTAGAGTCTTCAGGCATACAAAAGGGCTTCTTATAATATACTACAAATTCTTCTAGGCTTCTACTTTGAAATTTACTTATGTGGAGTTTAATATTCAGGTTTGAATAGTCTTCTAAAGGTTGTCCCAAACAAAGCTACATAATGTGCCTATTTTACAGCACTTTCTGCCTCCAATTTTTTTGAGGTGTAAGTCAAGGGATTTCCATGTAATTTTTTAAGGTAGTTTTAAATTTTTATTTAAAAAAAAAACCAACCAAACAAAAAAACCCTCAAAAACCCCAAAAAACAAGCAAACAACTAAAAAAAGAAAACCCAAAGTAAATAACATTCCTCCCCCTAAAAAAACCCCAAACAAAAGCAAAAAAAGGCATTCTGAATTTCTCCAATTAACCAAAATTTCTATTGCTTTATTTCAAAGTCTTAAAACTGTGCCTCTTTCGTGTGTTTACTTTTACTGTATTTTGCCATAAATGTTCTTAGTAGCAATACCTTTTGCCAAAATTAAACCTATCATGGTTTCACACCCATTCATACCCAAAGGAATGCTGTAGGAAGGAAAACATTTTTAAATCACAACAGAAACAATTACCTCACACACTTTCTTGGTCACGTGAATTTTCACCAAGACATTAAAATAAATTGTATTCCAAACTGGTTGTGAACAATTGACATTAACCTACCAAGTTTGACAAGAAGTTAATTAAGCCTTGTAATGAAGTGCTTAAAAATAGCTCGTTCAGTCTCAGAATCCTCACAAGTAATTGCACAGCTCCATATCCTTTTCCTGGTTTTACAGTTATTTCTAGGTATAAAATATTTGGTATATCCCTTTAGCTTGCCATATACATCTACTGCTATAAATACTAACAATACAAGGAGTTTATTTCCAGGATAGGCTAATTTAGGCATTAGCAACTTGAGGAGAACAGAATGTGTCTGTTGTGGAAGCACAAATCCTGAGCTCCTGGGAAACGTGCAGTGCTTAAGAGTTACCTTGGAGCTAACCCTCAGCCTTAACTACAAAGATGCTCCACATGAGATAACCCTGAGCACCCCACGGGTCTGGGGCAGGCAGGTGACCCAAGGGAAGAAGCCAAGGAGCTGCCCAGAGCCACAGCTCAGCTCTCCTGAAAGCTTCCCACACCATGGACAGAAAGTCAGACAGTCTCTTCACTTGCAAAGGTACTACATCTCCAAAGCAGGAAGAGAAAAATCAATATTGTGTGCAGCAAAAAACCCCATAAAACAAAACAAGGTATTCGTTTTCATTACCAAAAGCTGAATGAGTGCAAGGTCATCAGCTAGCTAGGAAGGAAAATCCACTCATCATCTTGCCATGACATACCACTTTACAAAGCAGATAAGGAAAGTGAAGTTCTACATGTCCATGCCACGTTGTGATGTCACAAAATCATTGTGTCAAAAGAACACCCAGAAAACCAAACCAACTCTGGCTTCCTACAACATAAGACTTGAAAATGGTCCTAAGAAATTTCTCAAGTTTTCTACATAATCACATGTTCCACTGCTGAGGATGGAGGGAAAATGAACTTTTCCCTTTAGACCACCTGTCTGAACTTAAATAAGCTGATTATTTTTATTGTGCTTATATTGCAGCAGCACCTAGATGAAGGATGTATATAATCCTTTAAGGCTCATAATCTGTCTAATAGTCATTTCATGGCTTGTTTGAAACAAGCTGACATTAGCACAACAAATGAAATCTCCTGAACACTCTGCATGAACAATAGCAAAGACCGAAGAAACCTTCAGGCTAATTTAGGATTTGTTTTCCTTGCACCTTTTTCTTTCTCCAAGAGTACATGTCCGAGATGCACCTACTTAGAATGTAGCTTGTGAATCACAAAAATATCCCCATAACTAGAGGGAAATGTAGAAGATGCTCCGTCTTCAGTTTACTAATGCTGCTCTCGCAGACAAGTTCTTATCAGTTCTACAGGTGAAAGTTTTACAAATATTTTGTTGTTGAAGGCAATACTGATTTTGATGTAGCCTGGGCCTGTGATCAATATGGATCACTGACTTTCTTCAGCCTATTTCAGTCCTATACAACTCCCTCATCTAAACTGAAAAACTCAGAAATGTAGGACAATAAATTAAGCTGTATTTCCATTCATTAAACATATAAAATTACTGTTATAGCTTTTTTTTTCCTTCCCTTCTCCATCCCCCACAAAGTTTCAGAAATCTTCAGCAAAATTATTTTTTCCTACCCACTTGCACAAATTTGGGTTTCTACTACACAATTATCATCATAAAGGAAAAAAAAATAAAGGAGCCCAACTTTTTCTAAATGGACAACTGAGAGGTTTTTGTTGGGATATGTTTTGTTTGGGTTTTTGTGGATTTTTTGTNNNTTTTTTTTGTTTGTTTGGTTTTTTGTTTTTTTTAAAAACAAACATAAAAAGGCCAATCAATGTTTGCGACTGAAAAGCAATTCAGACTTTCAGCCCACCAGTCCTGCTGCAATCATGATGTTGTTAAAGTTCAGGATTTTCAACATGACAGAAATCCTGATTCAGACTCCCTCTGCTTCTCAGCAGCACCTGCACAAATGCAGGAGTGTTTCCTCAGCAGCACACAGAGCCCACAGCCCAGGAATTTGGGTAGTCCAACACCGACCTGAAAAGGCTGCCAACACATCCTGATCTCCATCAACTCAAAGCTGCTAAATACAAACCACCACACAATGTCAGAATGAAACCTGGAAGCATTAAGAAGATTAAGAAGTGACAGAAGTGCCTCCATCCAGCTCCCAACATTTTGCAAGTTTTCCACCCAGGGTCTCACTTTCTTTGCACATCTCATGCTGGAGGCTTCCAGGACACACCCACACTGAGGAGCACCCCATGGCCAGACTCTAACAGCAGTGAAAATACATGTGCAGGTTAAAGCTCTTGGCAAAAGCAAAGGTTCTATGTGTCCCCAGGATCTACAAGCATAACCTCCAACACCTGTAAATAAAACATCATCCTCATGCAACAGACTGAGCTAGATGTGAGTATTCATTAATATGAATAATTCATCGTAAAAGACACGGGGATTTGGAAAATCTTATTTCCATGTAATGATTTAAATTCTATACTAGATACCAAGTTTAGATAAAAATGTGGTTTTTAGTAAGTTACTAGTATCACCAACATTGCATATTTTTGTGGCTTTTTGGATTTTTCCAAGGTAAGAAATAGCTGATCAGCTTTGCCGTTACATTTTATAAATTTTGTAAACATAGATTTACAGGAAACAGGGCACCTATCTCCTTGTATGCTCCAATTATCACAACACTGATCTAGTCTTATAAAATATTTTACTGTAAATATCACATATAATTTCAGTTTTTGTTGTTGAGTTTTTCCTGGAGTTTTTTTGTTTTTCCACATCAAGAGGACAATATTGAATAAGAAAACAGTAATGAATTACAGACCAGACTGATGAAGAAAGAAAACTAAGTGAGCCATTACAGATTTTATACTCCTTTATAAAACCTTTTTTTCAGGGGATATAAAATTCCCAACAGCTGTTTAATGCAGCACAGGAAGCTGCTATTAAACAGTATATTGTTTTGTTGCCTAACCATCTCTTCCACCTTTCACACTAATCCTTCACATCACCAAAACCAAAAGATTTACAATAATAAGTGACACTAGAGGAGTTTGTATCAGCAGCCAGAGGTGCACATTTCAACCAGTACAGATACAGTTAAGAGGAAGGCTTCGTTGTAAAGAAAAATAATGTGCATAATTCAGCAGCTATGCCATTCCACACACATATAATTAACAAGTCTTCAGCTCATTAGCAGGCTGTATAAAATACATATAATATGCTGTGCAAAACTGATTGAGAATAAAAAGCTCCTCATGCATTAAAATAAATTATTTAAATTGTTTTGAAAGATTGCTATCAGTAGCATTCAAGGATATGATTCCCAAACCTACTCGTGGCTCCAGCTTCTCCAGCCTGATGTTTTCACCAGATATCTTGCCATGCTCATTCCAGCAGGATACATTTGATCAGTGACTACTGAGGTTCTGCTACAGCCCTGAGAGGTGAATGGGACAAACAGCACAAACAGCTCCCCAGGTAGCCCCATGCTCACACAAATTCCCAAAGGCAAATTCCCACAGCACGTGCATTTTCACTATGGATGCAGAAAGGGCCTTTTTGGGGAGCAACACACTTAGTATACATTAGCATCTTCTCTTTAGTTGCCTATATACCAATTAATGATCTGCACAGTTTCAGTGCTCCCCCTCCAGCCACGCGATAAAGGGCCGAGCCTCACTGCCCCCACAACACCAGCACTCAGAGGAGACCCTGGCACCATAAAAACGGGTCTCAAGGGATGAAATAGTTACTCCTGAGCTGTAGTGACATCTCCTGGCAACAAATCGAGGTGGTCTTTTCCCACACTGTGCTTTCTCCAGAAAACTCTGGAGGGTTTCAGCCAAAAGGCAACAACCACGGTGCTCCCTCCAGCCCGGCTCCAAAGGCACAGTGCCCGGAATACCAAGCAGAACCTCCTGATTTACAAGGACTGCTGACATTTTAGAAAGCAAGAGGCTAAGATACAGGAATATCAGCTCTAAGTTCTCTGGATTTATTGTACCACACATTGGCCTTTCTTGAGTGTTGGAAAAATGGCTGCAAAAGCTAATCAACTAGCAGCTTAATTCATACCATGAATCTTGCAAAGTGTTTTCTCACTTCATGGTGAAGCCCTGTCTGTTTGCTAAGAGTTTATACCTCTGCCCTCCATGGACTCCTGACAAATATTGTAAGCATGGTTTTGGTAAGAAGAATGTAAGTTAACATAGGAGAAAAAAAAAACAGCTTAAGACTACCTGTAACACAAACATCAAAATATGCAGAAAAAACATTTCTCCCTTCTTCAGTGTAGGCAACAAGTCAGTGTAAGTTGTAAATTCTGCAGAAAGAGATGATAATAAATACATTAAATATCATTGTAGTGGAAGTGAAATTGATTATAGAAGTTTAGAACAGTGGACTCAGAGGCAGAGGACACCCCTGAACTTTAGCAAGATCCCCCCACTGAAGAGTCCTGCAGAACTGACAACTCAAATATTTATATTCAAGTGAAAGTCAGTAAATGTGTTTGATAGTCTAAGTTTAGCTTGTTGAATGTTTTACACAGCAATCTGTGTCCCCCCCAGCCCTGGCCAATCACTATACAGAATGCTGGTGGATTTGATTGCTGTCATTATATTATCCCTGTTGTATTTTTTGTGTTGCCTTTATACAGTACAGTTTTCTTTATACTTGCAGAATAATAGAAAGCTGAATTTTTGCTTGTTTTCTTTTTGCTTGTTTTCTTTTGTGTTGTTTTCTCCCCCCACCCAACTCTTCATGAAAATTATGAACAATTTTAAGTACTCTGCATATGCTGCAAGGCAATCAAGAAAATTCATTTGACAAACTGGATTTCAACTGTCTGCCAGAAAGCAAAGTGGTGAAAACATTTCCAACAGTTTCTCAATGAGTATGTCTGGTAGATGCTCAGAGCACACTGAAATAATGCACAAGGAAGAAGAGTTCTACATTTACAGTTTCAATAAAGCAAAAAGCCCCATGAAAATTATGTATTTCCACTTATCACATCCAAAGTTAAACTATAAAACTCTTTTAAACAACTGAAAGCCTAAGAAGGTAAATCCCCTTTTGCAAATAATTTCCCATTTTCAGAAATTCCATACCCACAGATCATGAGTTGAACCATGTGTGTGAACATTTCTACAAGGCAGAGTGGCTGCTGAGCAGTGTTACTTCTCAGACTGCAGTGCTCTCAGATTTAACTGCATTTTATCTTCACTCCAGCTTATTCTCAAGGCAGTAAATACCTACACACGTACCAATCTCTTCCACTCTCTGCACCCATCCATCACTATTGTGAGTAATGCAGTCATCCCAGGCTGGATTGCTATGGAAATCTCTGCTGCAATCATTATCAGGTAATTTCTCCCCCTCACTCATACACCTGTAGACATGCCAGCCTGTGCCCACAGTGTAATGGCTTTGCAGTGTACAGCTCCATCCTTGGAGACAAAGTCACTCCCAGGGACACTGTGGGAAATCTCCAGCTGCTCCACATGCAGGACTCCTCGGAGAGTGGAGTGCTCCAGTTGTGTTAATTCACACTACTTCTCTTACTTAACTGGCTTTCAAGCACAGACACATCCCTGCAGGTCAGGGGATCTCTACACAGATTATTCCAGACTACCCCTGGTGTGCCCAAGACAGGACAGGAGCTGTGTGCCCACCCAAAGCTGCCCAACATTCCTTGTCATTACACTATCATTTTACATAAAGGCTTTTTCTTTCCCTTTCTTGCTCTTTTGAAATAAATTATTCATCAGTGATGTATGGTAAAGTAAGGGCTTTAGTTTGCTATATGCAATTTGCTAAGAGGAAATGGGAACGCTTAAACAGGGACAAGTGATGTTTTCCTGGGAGAATCTGAAGGCTTTCCTGTATTGGTGAAATGACTTGACATTTGATCAAAACAAAATAATCTTTAATGCTTCCTCATGACAGAGACTAATGCTTCACACAGAAGAAGAAAAACTTGCTACTTTTTAAGTGTGGGAAATTCTCCTTTGAGTTTAAACAGCTGTTTTCTCTGGAAATTCAGCATGTGTTCAACACATTTTATCTTACATATTCAGGGACATGGAAAAACCCTCCCCAGATTTAGTTGTTTGGGTTTTTTTTTTTTAATTTGGTGGAGCTATCCAGGTAATGAGCAGGAAAAGCTTCTCTCCTCAAGCAGTTTGGAGAAAGAGCAGAGTTTTGTCCATTTTCAAATAAGAAAAAGATTTAACTCACTGCCAGAACAGGAGTGAGAGATCTAAGGAGACTGTCTAGAAAACAGTTTAATTTTAGTTTAGAAAAAAATAGGATTTGGATACTTGACCTTTTGACTACCATTCTATACTGGGATTTTTCACTTTTTATGCTCTTTTATGAAACAAAAAGGCACTCTTATTACTGCATTAGAACTTTCACTATAAACACACATTTTCATGCTAACAATGTTTATGTAATTTCTCATTTATAGCTGAAAAGTCTCATCTTGATCTTCTGCTTTGTGAAACAAATGGTTGATTTCCATTCCTTCTGAAAGCAATTTTTCTTTTTAATTTTACAGTCTCAGACAGGTTCATTCACCTGCTCTTTGAATTATGAGAAAGTGAAAAAAGTAATACTTACTTGAAATGACAAAGTGTAAGTGGGCCTCCCTCACCTCAACCCCAATTCAAAGATGCTGAACTTTATGATCTGACATTTTCAGCTTGGCTATGCCTGATTCTCTACTGTTCACTTTCATTATAGGTGAAGAATTCACTCTTTTCCTTACCACACACCAACAGACAAATGAGGTTAAAGCATTCTTAAAGCAGATTCAAGAAATTTGGTCAGTACTGGAATTGTAATAATGTTTCCCATTATGAACGAGCAAGAACACTACTAGTCACAAAGAAATGCAGGGTGGGACAGCTCCTTTTTAGAGCAACTACAAAAAACCCAAAATCTGTACTTCAGCCTCTCCCAAAGAGACTTGTAACACATATTTTAGGCCAAAACTAAGCTCTGTAGAGGGAATAGATCTCAAGGTTTTGAGCCTTGGAAGACTAGCAAGGAAAAGGGGCAAGGCTGTTGACTCAAGAAGATGGCTCTTTTTGGTTTAGAAGCAAACAGAATTCATCAGCAGTTTGTCAGTTACCTTTTTAACAAAGAAAATTAGGATCACATATGTGTCAGCCATTCTGTGCAATGGTTCTGCTCTCACCCACGGGATCCAATTCTGCTGCTTTCAAGAACGTGGATGTATCACCTACTTTCATAGTAACATTACTTGCCATGATGAACCCTCTTCTCAGAGAAAACTTCACGTGCAGTGTTAGTGGCATGAAAATCCAAGTTCAGAAACATAATACCAGTTACAGATACATGCTATAGCTGGATACAGAAAATATGTGCTGTCACATTGTCATGACTAGCTTTGAAGTGGGAGAAAAAGTTGTAGGTGTAAAGAGATCTTAGAGCTAGTGAGCAAACCAAACAGTTGGAGTACAAGGAATTGGGTTCTTTGGGTAGACTAAAAGAGATAGAAGTGGTGTATCAGCAGGAAACATAAGGATTAAGGAATACGAAATATTTCTGAGAACTGACGGAATATGATCAAAACCAGAAGTCACAAAATAAAGGTAAAAGTGGTCCTTGTAAAGGGAATTACAACCTAGCAGAACAGGCAGGGTGGATTCAGCAGAAGCTAACCTCACTGAAAAAGGTCAGAGATACTGAAAGGGGAGCTCCCGCTAGTGAAACAAAGTTAAGAATATGTAATTGAAGCTGCTTAAAAGTACTACTGCAAAACTGATAGGAACTCCTCCTGCTCTGGAAGAAAGGACTCAAAAGCTTCTCTTCCAAGTGGAGATCTTTCCTACTTAAGCTAAAGAAGCAGACCCTTGGCTAACAGCAGCATAAGCACTTACTGCGTTTGCAGGCCTGCCACGGGAGTAGAACACACTGAGAAATACAATGACTCTTCCTTGCCAAAAAAGGCTTGTCTCAAACATCTGAATTGTATGATAAAGTCAAGTGATCTTCAGCTTACAAGGGAAGAAATAGCTGTTTTATACCATCAAAAAAAGAGACTCCCCCAAAACCCCTCCTTCGTTCTCTCATTGAATAACATTCATTTCTAGCTGTGAGACACTGCCCAGTATCAGCCTTCAAAAATACTTCATCTTTCTTTTCCCTTCTCTTTCTTTGATTAACAATTATGTTGAAGATTTTTCTGGTTTTCTAGACACCATTTACATTAGTTCACAATTAAAGTATCCACAATATCACCATAATTTGAGACACAGACTTTTCTCCCAAAACTTCCTGTACTTGCCATGCTTACTGACTGTGTCCTTGTCTGGAAAAGAGATGAGCATTAAGCACTTCCTTGAGGACCAACAATACTTGCTTACTTCAGATCAAACCTAGGACTGCCTTTATGACCTACAGTTCCCGCAGATGTGCACTTCTGCAGTTTTCTGTTTCACCACAATGTGTTCAAGGAGAATCACCTGGAGTATCAGGAATAATCAATATAGCTGTAGTATGGCACAGAAAACCAACAGATAAATTGGTATGTATTCTCCAGCCCATATTTTATCATCTGCCATTAACACTGTCACTGATAAAAGGGTCTCCTGCATTTTGAATCCACTTGGGTTTGAGTTAATTTAAAAATACAGTGCCAAGGCAGGAATTAATTCCCAAGATAAAGGTTTAAGAGACAGTATTTAAAAATAAATTAAAACCAGTTGTAAAGAGCAGCAGAATTCAATAATAAATTTTCAGTACCTCTCCTTGGTGAGCAGCAGAGGATGTGATCCTCCCACTCCATCCACATCCCCAAAAGGAACCACCCAGTTTTGTCTCGACCCTGAGCACAGCAGCCCCAGTGCCAGAGCACAACAGGACACGTGAGGGGCTCCACTCCACCTGTCCCTGGCTGGGACCAGCACCTCTGCTGTGCTCTCATGGGACCCAGGAGGAGGTGGGATGAACTCCAGAGACCCACATGTTTCAAAGAAATCCATTTTTGGAAAGTGACAGTCCGACAGTCCACAGTGTACAGTGCCAAGAATAGCCATGAACTGAGGCATTCAAAAGCTGTAAATTGGTTTGGGCCTATAAATACAGACCCTTTCCAATGGCACATTATTGAGTCCACAGAGAAGGAAGCAGCATTAGAAAAACAGTAACTGCGTTATAAATACCATGTTTAAGAAAGACTGAGTTGTTAAACATTTAGATAAATACACAGACCACAGAAATATTTTTTCCACATTTTAACGTGTTAAGTAAAGTAATATTTATGCAAGATGTCCTTTAAAATCAGCACATTGCTCTTTTTGATCTTTGAAAATTTCAGCTACCTTCTTTCTCTGACATTTGGTAAACCTGACCTTCTGCTGCAGATTATATGCCCTTAACTCTTCCAGGATCCAACAAAGAATATTCTCAGACCCCTCCTGTAGCTTTCCCACACGACTCAACAGAAAGTTCCATAACCTGAACACACGGAGGTGTTTAAACATAAATCTCCAAGACAGATGAAGACCAACCAAAGATCTGGAGCTAGGAGAGAACTCATTTCAGAACAATAGCTTTTTTTATTTATTTCTATTTTTACAATGACAACATAATCAGAAAACACGCAAATATGAGCATATAAATAAATCTCTATTTTGGAGTCCTGAGAAGTTTCAGCAATTGCTTGTAGCATAATGAATGTTTGCAATTCATTAGATTCTGTTTAGAAATGCAAAGCACACCACAACATCAGTGATGTTCTCTTTATCTTAACAAAGACTACTACACTTAATGTTCTTCTGACAGAGCTAGCATGTTTTAACGTATGTAATTCTTTTCTACAATATAATGTTTTTAATGGTGTGTTCCTATTTGAATTAACTGTAGTAATGTCATATTTCAGGCAAGCCTCTGCTAATTATCCCAAAGAGCTTCAAAATCTTTACAGTATATTCACCGCATTTACATCTTCTCCACAAACTTACTGGTCTTGTTTATATAATTTTGCAAATGACAAGATATGGAGGATAACAATCTAAATGAACTAAAAATTGTGTCATGGGCAGATCCTTCATAGATTTGCAATTTGTAGCTGTCAATCTTCCTACAGCTGCTAGATAATAAAACAACAGTTCTTTTCTTCATGCCACAAGCAAATTCAATAACGATTGGTAAGGCTTCTTTTCCACAAGAAATCTCTAGTTCTCCACTCTCTGTCAAACCTTTCCTTATACACATCCTAATTTCTTTCTTGTTTTTCTTAGGGAAAGAAAAACATCATAGCAATTCTGTGTATTTCAGCACCATATTTAACCAAATTTAATTTATATGAAAAATGGGCTTGCCAGTGGCTAAATATTTTGGTGAAGAGTAATAATACAAGGAGGAAGGGGAGAAGAGATGTAGAGACTTACAACTCACATCACATTGTAACTGGAGAACACACAATGGCAGTAATCAAAATGATCATTAAAGGGAGCCAGTGTGTTTTTATATCAACTTCTCAATCAAGACCTGCCTGAAACGGGCTAAGTTATAATAACATTTGAAAGAGAACAGAAACAAACAATAAAGGGAAAAGAAAATCTTACAAAGTTGTGAAATTAATAGGGGTGCTGCCTATAAGATTGGGTTTTTCCTTTTCCTTGAAATGAGGGTATAAACTGAATTGCAGTTACAAATGCTGTTAAGAATTGGATCAGGGACCAACATCTACAGTGACAGGAAAGAAAAGAAATTGAATCAAGAGGAAATCATTACAGAAAGAGAAATAAAAACAGAAAATTAAAATAAACTGCTACGGTTGTAGTAAGGGACTAAATGGCTATATTGTGGGATAATGCAAGCATTTTATTCCTAGAAAAACCTTGTATTTAATTTTTAAAACTTCTGTAAGGTTTCTGCTTCCTTTAAGGAGAATATATAGTAAGTTTCCATAATCACAACACCGGTTCCACATCATGGGCTTCCCTTTGAAATCAAACTCCACGTTAGACAGAGGTGTTCACAGAATGTGTTGCTCCCGGGGGCTAAAAAACTCTAAGCCTCAACAGACTAATGCACTTAGCAAGTCCACCAAGGATCATCAAACAAAAAGCATTCAAGGCAGGCACGTACATTCGGTCGGTCCTCTGAGATTAGCACCCAGCACCACTTGATGCACACGAGCAGTTTGGTGTCACGAGCTGCACCAATTCGTACGTGAGATATTTCGAATCATTGCTAGCTTGCACAGCTAAAGAAATGTGCTGTGGGTGCAGCAAAGTGATCGGGACATAGACTTGTAAGAAGAAAGGATGCTCGCAGGTGCCTGTGCTCAGCGAGTCCCTGTCAGAGAGTATTCATTCGCCTCATATACCTCACTGATTACTCGAGATGCACATGTCTTATGATGGCAAAGGGGATTCATGAATGTTACGGAGACAGACCTGTAACAGCACGGCTGGTCCAAGACAACCGAGAAGAGGTAACATCATTGAAAATAAATAAACCTTTCCTAACTCAACGACCGCTCCTCTCTCAACGAGTAAAAAGGTCTGAGGCTCCGATTGGGAGCAAAACTGGAAAGAAGAAACACCTGAGAAGAATTAACGGGAACGGCAGCCCCGGCAGTGCCGAGCTCGCAATTGCCCCAAGTGCCAGGCGGACAGACACACGGACCCCCGGCGGCAGCCCCTGGGCTCAGGGCTGGCGAAAACACCCGCGAATCGCCCCGGCAGAGGCTTCCAGCCGCCCCACCTCAGCCCCGGCCCAGCTCGGCCCCACCTCGCCCCCAGGCTCGGGGCGCCGCAGACAATGGGCGGGCGGGCGGCGAGACCCGCCCGGCATCCCCGGCACCGCCGCTCCGCGCCGGGCAGCGGCCCCGCGGG